>JASCZI010091583.1:0-22940 GCA_036250425.1 Stylosanthes scabra | reverse complement strand
TTGAGTCATTTAAATTCAAAGTATTTTTAAGCTTCCGCGAAAATTTATCATAATTATTATTATACTCAATTCACCCCCCTCTTGAGTATACGTGCTACGTGACTAATAAATACATCACTAATCAAGGGAATTTTGGAAGATTCAAGAGATGATTGATTGAAGAAGAGATAAGAATTGTAATCATAGAAGACAAGATAGGATTAGAGATTGATAACTAATTTTTAGGATAGTTAAGCTAGGTATATAAAGAGAAATTAACCACTAGGGTTAAGGATCTCAGCATATTTTCGTTTATTCATTTTAGGTTTACTTTCAATTATGAAGTGTTAAACTACTCCGTTGTTAAGAGTGAGGAGCTCTGTTCACCCAGCATGAGGTAGTCCTTGTGTAATATTCAATTTAATTCAATGAGGTATTCTAGTTTTTTAATTTAGCATGAATTAATCTTCTGTTCTTCATTCCAATAATTTAGAATCACTGAGAGGTGTTCTTTATTTGTCTAGGGTTAGGTTAATTTAATTGAGAGATTGATTAATCTAATTAGCTAGAAGTTAATTCACATGGTAAATTAACACTGACTAGATATAGTAAAGAGAATTTACATGCAATTATAATTCTGTGGATTGAAATTGGATTAGAAGTAGTTTGGATAGTGTGACATTTAATCTAATCTAGGATCACGTTTGAGATTCATAAGAATTGGAATCGGATTTAATTTTTCATCTCTGTATCTAATTAATTGACTAAGAGATTAGCTTTTGATTAGGTAAAGAGAAACTAAATTGCTAAGAGATTAGGGTTTAGTTATTATAGATTCGTTGTGCTTGAAATCTGAATGCTTAGAACTTGAATTGAACATGAACATTGATCCTCAAGGGTAGAATATCTCCAATCTCTTAACAGCTTTTTCATCATCGCTTACACCTCAAGTAATATTCTATTTTTTTTAAATTGATTTTCGAAATTTTCGGTTCTCAAATACTTCAAGTTTTTCATTCGATCTGATTAGAAGAATTAATTGGTAGTGATTGCTTAGTCCTTTAATCCTCGAGGGATCGATACCCACTTCACCGTGATATTACTTGATACGATTCGGTATACTTGCCGAGGTCTAGGGTTTTATAAAATCCGCATCAGCACGCTGGACACGGGCCTCATCGATGTTTCTACACTTCACCTGCCAACGACTCATGGTACCCAGCGGCAGCCTCCAAGTTCGATTGCGACGTGTAGCACTGAAGGCAGCGACGCTCCTTTAAATTTGAACGGGATTGTCGTCGCCAAACATTACCAAATTCCGAACTCCATCGCGTCTTTTTGGAAGGAAGCGCTCAGGTGTTTTTCTCTCTTTTAATCTGAATGTTTGTAATTTTGTAACATCAAAAAGTGATCCCCTTCTCCTGCAAATGGGGAATCCGTTATTTTGACTTCTGCTCCCCACTTTGTAGTGCATTACAACTGTAGAGTGGTAATGTGTTTATTGAGGTGCCTAGGCCAAAGATGACATAAGTGCCAGTGATCATATTAGGGAATGAGCTTTCATCAGAAAGAAATGCTAAAGATCTGTATTGTGTAATCAAAGACCAGAATGATAACCATTTGTAATATTTTTTTGCTTATGTGATATGTAATGTACATATCTTTTTCATTATTTTCCTCTCCCCACTCGAAAAGAAGATTAACTACTCATGGTTTCAGTATTATTTCCAGTATAATATCCATGTGAAATGAAGACAGCCTATTTTCAAATTCCACAAAGAATATGCATGCATTTTTAATGTGATAGTTAGCTTCTGTTAGAACAACTAAAATTGTTAGACCCCTTAAAGTAGTTACCTTGAAATGTTGTAATATTCAAATTACAGTATCATGTTAGTCTTAACACTTCTAGTCGTCGTGCTCTTAAGCACATAATTTCAGCAATGTCTTTAGGAATCTTGTAGATGAGAATAAAATGATGTCTACTCAGATAAGAATTATTGATAAAAGTTGGAGTTTTTGGAGTAATATTGTTACTATATTGTACTGGAATGATATTGGTTCTTTGATTTAGACATAGGAATTATGACAGCAAGTGCACATTTTTTTCTTTTTTTTTAGTACGTCATAAGATAACATTGAAATAATAAAATATTAACTTATGCAGATGGAATAATAGTACCCTATGAAATTAAAACCAACATTCAAAGTATGGTTAGATAGCAATATTGTAACTTTATTTATTGTCAGTAAATATTGTAGTACAATAGATAACTTTGTCTATTTCTTAACCAAATTCTTAGTCTTGTCTTCAATCTTCTTGTAGTTCTTCTTGGCAACTTTAATGATGGTATTTTTCTTTAAGTTGTATGACTTCATGATCAAGTCTATAGCAATGCGCATCCTTGTTCCATCATCAACCTTCAATTGATAAATGAATAATACGTAAGTCACATTGTAGTTAAATAATAATCAATCAGTTAAGGCAACACCATAAAATATAATTCACATGAATGGTATTATTGTCGGTCCAAGTAGAGTCTTTCATCCAACTTGCGACCCAAATGCCACGGTCGAAGCTATTTGGTATATTTTGTTGTGAAAACCAAGAAGAAAGAGATTGTTAGTTTTTTTAAAGCATGGTTAAAATAAAATATTGACCAAAAGAGCATGGATATTTGCAATTACGACTCATTTCTTTGTCTCCCTAATAAGTAGTTATGACCGAATTAGTGTCTTTAGAAACAATAAAGATACATGGAAATTAACAACTTGTAGTAATAAAGTCTGATCACTGAATAGGCATACCAGATGCTTTATGTTGAATAATTTCCTGGATTTTTTCCTTGGGTCCGGGTTAGAATCCAACAAAATCACTTGTCGATCATTCATATCAAAGACTAGAAGATACCAATGCAGATTATCTTCATTAACGGGCACATAAATCTGTACACATATAAGCAAGTAGTGATTTAATTTGTTCCATGAAACTTAACCATTCAACCAATAACATAGATTGATTCCTCAAGAGTCCATTTTAACTCCTAATTTATTGAAACAAATTGAATGAACTGATTACCTTTCTAAGCCCTTCAACGTAGCCCATGAATGCTTCTTTGTAATCCTCAATAATTTTAATAGGTGAGACCGTCCATGACAGTATCATTTGCTATACCAAAATGAATGAAAAAAATTTCTTGAATGTGATCGTGTCTTGTATTTCAAAATTACATATAAACAACATTCTAAAATGATCATTTGAATTAATTAAACTAAGTTATAGAGGCATTGCAGAAGGGAAATAAAATAACTATTGAAATACAAATTAAAAATTATATATGAATTACCGAAAAGACAGTAGGCATATACTAATGCCTTAAAACTCCTGAGCTTTTCTTTTCCTCTTCATTTAACATATGTGCATATACATCCAATATCTGAGTGGATATTAAGCAATGTCAGGGAAATTATAAATTGATTTGATGGGATCATATTTGGAATAGTGAAGTTGCGTGCATTTTGGTCAATCCAACCCTTTGGAATTAGGTTTAAAAAAGAATCCCTTGTTGCGTCAAATTTGCATCATTTATCTAATATCTCTTGCCTATGATTTTTCAGTAATATGGAGAGAACCTCAATGCAAGAGTGCTCATGTCTTATGCCCATAAGAAGAAAGACTTGATACACAGTAAAATTTGTAAGAGAAAGATACCTTGCAAACTCGTTATCTTTGTCTGTCCCAAATATATAGGTTGCCACCATGATTTCAGTATCTTCCAAACCCATGTTTGTGGGTGGTGCAAACAGCACCGATAACCACTAAAGAACAAATTGAATTGAATATTTATCAAATTAAAAAACATAATCAGAAAAAACAAATCAATTGACATTATCAACAAAATTTAAGTAATTTATACTCACAAAAGGAGGCTCTACTCCAAGATTCCTCGGTTTTAGCTTAGAAGACCCTAGATCTCGTTGGTTTATATAATAGCCAGTAGGAGAAGGATTATTCAGTAGTGACATGGCAATATCAGTAGGTTGCGTTTCTTCTGCAATAAATTGTTTATAATGCCCTCTTTTGAAAGCCTGTGCTTTGGAAACTTTTGAATCAGTCCTCCTCACACATAACACAGATTTTTTCGGATCATAAGAAGCCTTTTTAATATTTGGTGTGCCCAACCTTTTCATTATAGAATCTTTCATGACTTGGTTGGGAAAAGGGTTCGGGTTCCGAAAGGGGCTTGTGAATGGAGAAAAGGCCATGGTAGGCATTGAACGTGATGGGAAAGGAGGTGAGTTGGGGTTAAACCCTCCCATAGAGTTAAAAAATTGTGATGGCATGGGTTGAAAGTAAGGCATCATGGGCATCACGGGTTGTTGGGCTGTTGCCATCTTTTGCAAGTTAGTGACAACCTCATGCATCTTTTCAATTTCTGAGTTTAGCAAATCATATTGTTCAAATCCACACTGCATAAAAATGTTTTCAAAGTTAATGGAAATTCAATTCATTAGCATCGTAATCTTTTAGAAAGTTTGGGTAAACGATGTTAAATTACTAAGGCAAATTCCTAGCTAATTCAAACCTGAGAATTCAAAAAGCGGAAGAGATTACCTTGTTAAGGATCCTCTCAGCTGGCACAATTACTTCTTTTTGTCTTAATTCATTATTTTTCCCTCCCGCATTTGCGAATTCATTGTGACTGAAACACCATTTTAAATTCAATAAAAGAGTAAGTTGATAAATATCAGATATCTATGGTTACTGTGTATGGTCTAACCTAGACGAAATTTCGATAGCCTCCATCATAGTATTCTTCTCTTGTGCGACAACTCCCTTGATATTTACGGCTTTTCGTTCAGGACTGGCAAGTGTTTCCACAATCACGTTTGAGGGTGACTGAGCTGTTTCGTGTTTGTCCCTATTTGATGTGGTGTTGTGACTTCCCTCGGAAGACATAATTGCAAGCAGATAAGGCAAACACAGCTATGGAAACACACTCAAATCTCGTATCCTTAACCCAAAGTGATTCCATCCTGTTATAGTGGTTATGCACTCTGAATCTCCGAAACGGCATTTTGTTTGTGATTTGCGCAATATTGATTTCTTCGGCAGCCTTTTTGAAGTTATTTAGGGTTTTAATTGTTGTACGAGCCTCCTTTAATAAGATGAAGAAACAGTACATACGAAAAATGGAACATCGGTTGTGCTGGGTAAGGGGTTACTCTTTGTTGTCACGTTTTTTATTTGGAATATTTTTGGGTTTTTTATAAGAAAAAAAAATTGCCCCTAGTTATTAAGTAATTGGTCACGTTTTTCACAAGCCTATCTCTTGTACACATTCACCCTCTTTGCAAGAGTAGAAGTCTTGGGAATTTTTTAACAAAAAAAAATTGGGAATTTTATGTACAAGAAAATTTTTTGTATAAATTTTTGTTTATAGCTACAAGTTTGATTTAATTTTTTTTTAAGAAAATTATTTCGTTAGTAACAATTTTTTACGCATATAGAATCAAATTTCTAAAAGACTTTTTAGTTAGAAAGGCCAAACTTAGACTCTTTAATAAGCTTATAAAGCCTAACTAGTGGACATCTTTTTAAATATAATAGGCTATAAAAAAATGTTTATATTTTTTAAGTAAGCGGTTATAGTTTCTCAGTTTTTTAAAAAATGTTTATATTTTTTTATTACGATATGATTGTAAGTATAATTATATTATATAATACGTGATTAATGGTTGAAATATTATTGAATTATAATTTATAATGAATTATAAATTATAGAATGTATTTAGTGAAAATTATTTTTATTCATAATTTCTATAGCAAACATTTTTAAAATAGGCTCGTGGGCTTAATGGGCTTTTAAATATGCTAGGGTCAACCACTAAAAAAGCCTACTTATAGTAACAGGCTTAGACTTGGGCCAAATATTTACGATATGGGCTAGGCTCGTCTAAACCAAAGCTCGACACGACTCGGGCCATTCCCACCCCTACCGGGCATAGGCTTAATACTCGTAATACATGTCTGGCCTCTTTAGAGTCAATTCTGACCTGGTCAAGTCAGTTTTAATTAAGGTTCTGAAAATTGGACCAGTCATCGAATCGTTCGATCTACTGGTTGAAGGTTTTAAAGGTTTAATACAAGTATTTATTGAAAAATAATATTAGCAAATATCATATAACCATGAGAAAAATAAAAAAATGAGTTATGACTAGTTAAAAAATTATTTTAGTGTTCATATTTTAATTTGTAAATATTTAAAATTAGTTGGGATTAGTAAAAGATTTTAATATTTATATTTTAATTTGTATATATTTAATAAAGTTCATTTTTATATTAATAATGATGCATAAATAAAATTATAGTTAATTTATGGATAAGTGAGTGCAAATCAAAATTAAGATAAAATAAATAAATATCTGTTAACAAACAAAGTTTTATATGTATAAAATAAATTGTCTGAAAATTTCAAGATATCTCCTTGCTTGTTGGTAAGGAGGAATGGATCCTGATTAAATGAAAGGGTTCGAACCCCACCCTTGCCATTTTGTCATAAATTTTCTTTGCAGAAGGAAAAAATTGGTCGGTCCCGATTCGGTCCGACCGACCAGTTTCTGATCCGAAACCGATTCAATTTCAATTTTCTCGTTCATCGGTTTTCAAGTATTATCCGGACCGTAACTCTAGTCGGTATCCGATTTAACCGGTTCGACCAATTATGCTTTTTTTAAGGTATTTGGCAGAATTAAATACTTTTCTATTAATAGAAAATGTAAAAAAAGACTAATCTTTGTTGGGCTTCGTAGTTGGCCTAATAATTTTATAAAAATAGCCTAAAGTTTAAATCACAACATATCTGTATAAGCCCAAAGATCTTTAGATATAAAACAAAAAGAAGTTTGAGTTCTATCATTCCAAAACAGGAAACACAAATTACAACTTCAGACAACTATCAAATTCATTAATTCTTCTTCTCAAATCTCATCATTCTTACTTCTCAGAATCTTTACCAGATGCATTCCAATAATGAAAATAAGTAGGGACATTATGGTGTGATTGATAAGGTGGTATTTGATATCCATGTACATGAGGGTATTTAGGCAGGTCGTTCATGTATTGAAATTTCTTATAACCATGGGCAGTGGCCAACAAATCTGTATAAGCCATAGTGGCATATGTTCCGAGGTCCCTATTTGCTTCTTTATGATCTTCTTTCATCAATTCTTCACTCTGCTACATAAACATAAATTGAAACTCAAATAATATTTTATCAAGACATTATGACATCAACGCTTAAAACCCACAACAAATAAAACTAACCTCTTCCACATCCTTTTTTTGAATTCGTGGCCTTTTAATACTCCTTGGGTCATTTCCAAGTTTGTCCTCCTTTGTGTTCTACATGGATAATTATAAAATTCATATAAAAATAGAAACAGTGATATAATGATGTATAAAAGACACTGACCAACCTCAAAATTAACTCTGGATGTATTTCTAGATGTTGGTGCAGTAGATTTATTTGTTCTGTTATCATTGCAAGACTTGCTCTGACCTCTCCTTGATTTTACGCTAACCTTTTCCACTTGTTTCTTCATTTTTTTAGATAAAGTGTTTCTATTTTCAGTACTTTGACGATCTGTTTCTTCATCGGATCTATCCTGCAATACAATATATTCCAAGACAAACTTTAATACAAATAGGCAACGCTATAAAGAATATAGCCACACAAAACAAGAGTTATTAATAAAGCTTACCATTGTACCATCTGATTCTGAACTTGATAGATTGTCGTCACTATGCAACAATCCTCATTCAGACCTGGTGATCTACGTTGTCCACCATGTAGTTCCGGACACCTGCGAACCGTGTGACCAGCCTGTTTACAATTTGAGCACTTATGAGCCTCAGCTGCCCTACTTGTTTGCCTTGGAGCTCCTTTTGTCTTCACAACACTTGGGTCATCTACTAAGTTGGATGTAGAAGGCAGCTTAGCATTAGGACTGTGTCTATTATGGAGTTTAATTATCAAACCAAAAATGTCATCTCTGATCTCCATGAAGTCATCTCGGTATTTGGATGCTTTGTCACAAAGTGTAAAACACAATGTAGCTAAGGCACCATATCGAACACCACCAATCTTTTCAGATTCAGTATCCTCATCTGTTAGAGAACAAATGTATTCCTTTTTAGCATCTTTTGTCCACCTTTTATGAATAAGAGAATCTGGGATGGTGTTAATATGGTCATGCCTCATAATACAAAAAAAATGGGAACACACAATACCGCGACTCTCAAATAATCGACAATTGCAAACAAATTCTAGAGTGCTTTTGTCATACCGAACTTTACATTGAATCCCCGGCTCATGATATTTATTAATTGTCACCTCCAACTTGTCTCCATCAGCTGAATAGTTCACAACATTTAGTTTATCCGCTTCTCCGATCTCATTCCTCACTTCTTTAAAAACATTCCGAGTGAAAATATTAGATGTCTCCCTTTCGATGTCTTCTAGACAAGTAGTCAAAACTGGGCTTGAAAATAGCGAGTTAAAATCGGATAACAATTCATTTGTACGATATTGCCTAATTGCCTTGTTAAGATTATGCATCAAATCCAAAAGGTAGCATTTCTTACCAACATAGTGCTTTATCAACAAGTGAATCCCTTCGCATTGCGACGTAGACCTAATTCGACCAAAAAACTTGTCGTTCAAATAGGCTGAAGCCCACATCCTTTTGATCTCGTATGTCTTTCTCACCCAGTCATTTTCAGAAAGGTTGCATTTTGAAACCAACCGATGCCATTTGTTCTCAAACTCATCCGGGAAAAAATTCCCATACATTAGGTGCTTCAGTCCTTGAAAGAACTCAGAATTTTCAATTGTTTCACACGCATTACGATGTAAATGCCACGCACAAAGTCGGTGAGCTGCATTTGGGATAACCTCTCTGATGGCTCGTCTCATTGCAAGATCACCATCTGTCACCACTGCAGTTGGTTGTTTGTTGCCCATTATCTTGAGGAAGATCTACAGAACCGGTACATATGTTTCATGCTTCTCATCAGCTAACAAACCACAACCAAATATACAGGTCTGCCCGTGGTGGTTAGTTCTTGAAAAAATTACCAATGGCCTATTGTATTTATTCTTCTGGTAGGTTGTATCAAAAGCCAGCACATCACCAAAACATTGGTAATCAATTATGCTGGCCCCATCAGCCCATACTAAATCTTCAAGCTTATTATCTTTAAGAGTAAACTTGCCTTGCAACAATGGATCTTCATCAGCCTTAGAAACTAGGTAACTCAATGCTGCATATGCATCACCATCTTTCAACTTTGCATGCTTTGATCTGTCAAAATGATTATAAAGATCTTTTTTTGTAAAACCAACTCTGCCAGGTCCTCCTTTTTGCTTTAACATGAATCCCATTATGTGGCAAGTTCTCACACCGTAATCATGCAAACTATCGACTTGTGCTTTATCGGCATTTGTCATCACACGATATGCAGGAACAAATTGCATATACTTAGGTGGGATAAGATCATGATTATGAGTCTCTTAGAATGCAGTGACTTTCCATTTAGTCAATTTCATATCATAGTTAAATCTAATCCTAGCTTGGCACATTACACGTGTGATAGGCTTGTGATCCCTTTTTCTGTTTTCCATGTCCAAGTACTTCCTTCGATGTGTACCCTCTCTGTTACAAACCATTTGTCGCATATTCAGGTTGCCGTTAAAATCGTAACCCTTTTCATCACACCTTGCAACAAAACCATGCACTTTAGCATAATCTTTGTAGAACTGAATGCATTGCTCAACACTATCAAACTCAATACCCACATGTCATCCCTGGTCAACTCAGTTAACTTCTTCTCCACTACACCGACTCTATTTACGGGAGCCATCATCTTCGTAGCTACGTCAGTTATAGACTTCTTATGGGATAGAGTTTCCTCCTCCTTCTCGGTTGAACTACCGCTATTATCAAAACTCAAATCTTCAAATTTAAATGAATCATTTCTTGAATCTTCATCATGCTACCCATACTTGTGATGTAGTCCTGATTTCAACATAATAATTGCAAATAAAAGGAAATGGTTATCAATAGCACTATTTAATATTTTTTAACCACACAAAAAAGGTCTTGTATCACCAAGAAAAGAGTAAAAAAATCTCTAACAACATACGATCAGGACTTCAAAATAATCATCAACGGTAAAGCACAAAACAAACAGTTACGATACATCTAACATGATTAACATACCAAGTCTCCCACCTGCTGTAGCAAAATGTTACATGAACTAAGTCAAATTAACAAGCAATAAGCTGTACAAAATGATGGGACACATGCATGAATCCTTGCCTAACAGCGTTACCAATTAAATACCTACCACCACCAGCAACATCAAATAGGAACTTAGCTTCATCTCAATTGGATTCAATTGTAAAATATCATCACAATAGACTTTATCCAATACAATTCCTCTCATTCCACTATACCCACTCATTTCTTCCACCATAACTGGGCATTCCTAAACACTGTTCTACCTGAACTTTCTTATATCTTTAAACTCAACTACACAAATTTGGAAGATTCAAATTACACAAAAATATATTTTTAGATTCAACAATATTAATTTTTTAGAAATTTTTTACTAAAAGGTTTTGCATACACAAATATGACTGTCATAAAACTCTAGTCAAAATAAGGGATTCCCCATTTGCAGGAGAAGGGGATCACTTTTTGATGTTACCAAATTACAAACATTCAGATTAAAAGAGAGGAAAATACCTGAGCGCTTCATTCGAAAAAGACGCGATGGAGTTCAGAATTTGGTAATGTTTGGCGACCACAATCCCGTTGGAATTCAAAGGAGGGTCGCTGCCTTCAGTGCTGCACGTCGCAATCGAACTTCGAGGCCGCCGCTGGATACGATGAGTTGCTCGAAGGTTGTTGGCAATTTAAAATTAAAATTGCCTTGTTGTATTTAAGATGTCATGGGAAGAAAATATAAAGACAAAAAAAATTTAATCTCACAACAAAAAAAATATTTGTATTGGAAGAATAATAATACACTCAAATTTCTTTAGCTTTGTTAAAAGCTACTACACACAAAATACAATACTCAAAATTTCTAACTAGCTCGTTGGAGCTTTATTTATTTATTTTTTACTTTTTTCTCTTTTATTTTTCTTCACAATATTTTGCAGTATATATATATAATTGCACTAAGCCTTCCTATTTATATTTGTTTAGAAGGCGGTGGTTTTACTTAATGAAGTTGTAATCATAGCTAGTTATTAGTTTGCAATTTGCCTTCTCAATCGTTCCAGTACTTCTAGTGGCTTCAACTTTGACAATTTGAATAATTCCAACTAACACATGTTAATATTAGTGCTGCACCGCCAATAATTAATTTTGACTTTTTAAACTATTCTTCATACCACTTTCTAGTTGGCAATTGGATATTGCAAGTTGTCAAAGTTTATTTTTTCCAACAAAGGTGAAGTGTAGAAACATCGACGAGGCCCGTGTCCAATGTGCTCATAGTTGCTCCGCCTCAGGCGGCAAGTATGTTGAACACAACCAATTTCGGGATCCTGTCTTCGGTTCCGGGAGAAGAGAATAGATAACAAAAACAAATTTTTACCATCTTTCATAAAATTGCCAAGTTGTGTTCAAAGAGGAAAAAAAATTAGGATTCTTGTTCTTCCCCAAATTTTTTTTTCCACTAACGTTGAAAGGACTCCTATAAAATCTTTTTCTTTTTTTTAATTTTAATTATTATATTGATATTGAGGGCTGTATCTAACCATAGTTAGATGTTTATATACTCTGTACTAAAATAAATTATACAGTATAAAGTATTGGATACGTCTATATGGAATACACGTATTTTATATTTTTTAAAAATTAAAAAAATCTATTATTAGTTGAATTAATATTTACAGATCTCAAATTTTTGTTGGGACATGTAGAATGGAAATCTGATACCCTTAACATGGCTGGGTATGGGAGAAAACATCTAATTTTATATATCTATTATAATATATAAAAGGAGAGACCAAGGCAACTATATATTCAATCTTAGCATGTCATTTCTCTATTAGAATGTCACGTCATCAAAATCACATAAATGATACTTCTAAACCTTTCCAAACATCTCCTCTTCTCAAATGCCTTCTCTTTGAAGAGTCTAATCATAAGCTAACCATTACAACATTATTATACTACCACTTCATATATTTCATATTAGTTTCTTGCTTTTCTAACTATTGATATTCTCTATTAATCAATCTTAATATCAAATTAAATTATAATGGTATCTTTAAATATAATTAAAACCCACATTAAAACACAAATAATACTAAAAGATAGAAAACATCAGCACATTATTCTCATTAAAAAAATTATATACTATTACGAAAAAAACTTCATTAATTAACTGATAGATATACAAACCACACTCTACAATATTCCATGTCAAGAAACCACAAAATATAAGTATGAAGATACAATTCATAAAAAGAGTCACCAAAAAATGTGATAATCGGACACTTAAAGTTCGAGTAATGCGTTTATGAGAGATATTTACTCCAGCAAGCAAAGAAGAACCGATATACATCGAAATGGTTCTACTAAAGAAGAGGTAAACAAATATCCCACTATTATTCTGATTCAAATATCCGTTACACAAATTTACTTTATTCAACACATTATCATATCTTTCTAAAATATGTCATCCTTAAAAGGAAAATAACTACGTATTAACTACAACTTTCCAAAATTTTTAAATAAAAAAAAACACAAAGCAAACCATTGCAAAATTTTTATCTCACGGCTCACACGTCAAACTTAACATTTTCAAATTATATTAAAATGAATTTAATGTGACGACACACGCACGCACGCATCATCCGACGAAGATCTGATATCGATAACTACATTACGAAAAAAAAGTCAAAATTCATGAGAACAAATGAGCCAACAATTGAAAGGCGCAACGAAAAAAAGAAGTCAATCAATCATCCATAGAAGAAACAAGCACTGCAAAAAACAAAAAAGACATGGACAACAAAAAAAAAAAAATAGGAACAAAAATTATGTTGTTCAATATAAGTTATTCACAAGTTAGTACTTTAGACATTATCATCTATCAAATTAAAAAAAAAAACCTACATGCATTCAAATAAAAATTACAAATTTTATATATTTATTGACTATTGATTTATTTCCCAAAATAAAACCGAACATTTTGCAAAAATTAATTTTCAAATCATTCGCACATTGCGCGGATAAATGTCTAATTTATCATTAATTTTTTTTGACATATACATTTATGGTTACTTCTATTTGCAATCTCAAAAAGAATATAAAAATATAAATAAATCAAATCTAATTTGAAAAAAGATACTATCTCCTTCAATATCTTCTATGTAATCATCATTTTCATAGGTGACCCCAACCTCATCAGGCTCATAATTAATGTCATCGTAACCATCAATAACTGAGAAGATAGGAATGAACTTGTTAAGCTTTAATTTGGAAATTATAAAAAAAAAGGTTTGTCAACATAAAGTATGTAACTTCTTTAGAAATAAAGGAAACGTTCAAAATTATAAACATTCAGAATCTTGTAATGGATCAACATTCCTTGGTTCAGCCATGTAGATGATTCTCCAATACAATGTTCAAAATTTTTTAATAAAGAACTTGTATTTTTGCTAACTAATTTTATAAGCTGTGAACTCTGGATAACATGCTAGACAGACAGAATCCTAAATAAATTGATTTAGAAAAAAAAATTGTTCACCTGTATTAATATATTTTATGTATTAAATAAATAATTTCAACAATCATTAAATATAATTTTCAAATTACATGTCACTCTATTGAATTAAGAAGTTAAAACATTAAACCTTGAAGATCTGGAATTGTTACTTGTCATTGTAGATTTTAGGATTATGGAATGCTGGACACTGCCTTTATTAAAAGCATTATGGACTTGATTTGAAGTATATCTTGAAATTTGATTACTCTCAAGTAATGTAATAGATGTGTCTTGATTTTTTTTTGTTGGAGTATGAACATTCCTTGCGTGATAAAGAGTTACTTTCACTTGTGCCAAACATTGTATTTGTAAGAAAAAAAAATGGGTAAAGGATATTTATGCCTCTGACGTTTCAAAAATTGTACAAATTCACTCCTGACTTTTGTAAAATACTTAATAACTCCTGATCTTCGAAAAAACAGTACAATTATACCTCTCTGTTAGTTTGACTCGGCTAAAAAAAACGAAAATTGCTTATGTAGCTATTAAAAAAACGTTTGTGATTTTTTTTTCCATCATGTGAGTGATTTTGTAAGGAATTCTATTGAAAGTTTTCGTTTTTTTAGCCGAGTCAAGCTCACAAAGGGGCATAATTGTACTATTTTTTCGAAGGTTAGGGGTTATTAAGTATTTCACAAAAGTCAGGGGTAAATTTGTACAATTTTTTAAAAGTTAAGGACATAAATGTACTTTTCCCAAAAAAAATGGTTAAGCATCTTCAAGTATAATATGATGCAGTTAGTATTCGGAAAAATTTAGAACAAAATGATTTTTTTTTTTAAAAAAAAAGAAATTATTGATTATACTCACTTGACAAATCAGATAGTGGGATTCTCAGGCTATTTTGTGAAGCCAAATTGTTAGACATCTTAATTTCTTTCATTTTCAGTTGCATTGAGTTGTCTATTAGATTTGAGTCTTCTCCTCTTCCCATATTGATGTTATTCTCAGTTGAAATTAACCTTCTCTTAAAAAGAATGTTCCTGGGTGATTCTTAGTAAATGGAATGGAATCATAATAAAAAAAGTTAATATACAATTTGAGAAATGTGTATAACAAAGAACAAAAAATTTTATCTTCATATAATTATAACTTTTGAAAGTGGATGAACTAACCCAAAGCTTTCAATTCTAAACTTAGCATTTTCTTTCTCTTTATATCCAAAAGAATTCTTCTTCTTAGCCTTGCCAACTTTAAATGTCTTCTTGAATCTTCAAATTCCATTTTGACTATGATGGTAGATATTGTGTGTATATCTTCTTGTTTGTAAAAAGTAGAATATATTTGGAAAGAAAGGCATGTAAAAAGTCTAACTGAAAATTAGAAACGTTATAATGGAGGAAAAACAATTAATTCATGTTTTTAACATATCAAAAAACAAAGTACTCAATGTTGTTGTTAATACCAATGAAGAAGATATCTTTTATAATTTAATTAAATGTTCAATGCTTTTTCCTCTTTTTTACTCTTAATCCATAAGACTTTAAAGAAAAAATGCAGTAAAATAATCTATATAACGGCATCTTAGATAATAAAATTAAATATTCTATGATATATATATATAAAATAAGTATGTATGTATAGTTAAAAATTTAAAGGGTGTGTTGAATAAAATATTCCATATTTGTTAAGTGGAAGGGACATATATAGAGAGCTAAAAGTTTCATTCATTCGTACTCTATGTTATAATCGAAAAAAAAAAAACAAAATTATAATTTTATGTCTCCAAGAAATAATTCTAACCATTAATGAATGATTCAACTATTTAAAAAATACCCAAAACTAATGATCCACCTTCTTTATTAATGAAATATATTTTTGATGGTACATTGTCACATTTTTTTCCATTGTTTATATATTTTAAATTTTCTAACACACACACTATGAACTAACGGAACAAATTATACATGACAGCTAAAATATGTTTTTTGTTGTCCACCTTTCATATAATGTTATCCTTCATACATAAATAACGTGTGTGAATTTGTGTGTATATTTCATATGTACATTGTAAAATATTTTTTTAATACATATTCATTTCTCACTATTTAATAGAACATAACACATTTTCATGTAATATAATTTATAAACATGAGAATTTTAAGTTTAAAAGTGGACTCTAAAACTCAGAGAGATTTTGTAGTTGGAAGAAAAACAATTTTTTTAAAAACATGTTATTAGTTGTTTGGAAACAGTCTAAATAATATATTAGTTGTTAAAACATAATTCATAAGTGCAGCAACATCTAAAAACTAAATTACATCAAAAACATTTTAAAGTTATAGTAAAATATCCAACTAACCAAAATAAGCTTAAAACTATGATAATCCACAAAAAAGCACAATCCGAAACACGCCAATCAGATACTGTAAGTTCTCTTCTTTGATCTTTCTTTTGACATTTCTCATCTTTGTACTGGATAAATCATATTCCTTTGATGACTGTTCATCACAAAATGCAACCCATCCTTTTTGTCATCAAGATTTACATCAACAATTCCATCGTCCGCATAAAATTTTGTTAGATTTTTCTTCAATTTCTCTTTTTCTTTTGATTTGGATGGAGTTAAGTTGTCATCTTGGAGAGGATCATCAAAGCTAGTATAGGTAATATGTTTCTCCTCATATTTTGTAGGAGTGACAAAATCTGAACTTTCGTCAACAACTTTTGTCTAAGAAACTTGAGATTGGGATTCTTGTAAAAACAAAATAGTATAACACATGGCATAACAAATTTAATTAATCAATAATCATATAATTTAAAAAATGATATCATCAAAATAAATTTTATTCATAAAAATTATCCTATTATAATAAAGATGAAGATAATTTCAAGAAATTAATTATATTCTCATTTAAAATAAAGTTATAGTTGTAAAATATAAAAAATATATTGGTTAAATTTAATTATAATAATAATAATAACCTTGATCATTTCCTTGCAGTTGCTATTTTGTGTTAACATCAATGGCTCATTGTCATTCTCAATAAGAGATACCTGCCACTCATTAGAATTTAAAAAATCACAATGAATGAATTAGACAAACTAAATTTAGAACAAAAATATGCAAAAGATTAAACTTTACATTATCAATGTTGTACTTCTTAGCAAGGCATGTATTATGCTTTCATCGTCACAAAGCTTGACCATAGATATCGAAACAAGTTGAAAAGCCTTAATATTCTCTAACTTCACAGTAACTTTGAAGAGAAATTATTTTTTCATAAAAGCATCCAACTCCTTCGAAAAATCATCTTTGGCACCACCCTATATATTATAACCAGAAATTATTAGATATAACTATTAATAACTATGAATATAATCAGCAGTAACATCAAGAAAAGCATCTCCAACAATTTCATAAATAATAAAGGATGATATGTGAGTCTCATCAGCAACCTTAACATGAAGAGAATATCTATAAAAGAAAAAATTGAATTGTTAAATAATGAATTTTAGGAAATTTTTAATATCACACGTACATAGATTTGATTATGCACATACCTTGGTTCAAACGTCTGGATTCCATCACCACACAGTCGGCAACTATAAAAATTGGCGCCCTTTTTCAATCCTAATTTGCAACTTTTGCATCCCATGTACCACCATGATTTTTCAGGGGTAAACTCAACAACAGTTCCAATGTTACATATGTAGATTTCTGTAACATAAAAAATAGAATTATTAGACATCTATTAAATTATCTATAGTTATATATTTAAATAATAATTATTAGATTATAACAGTAACACACCTCAATCACGTCCTTTAGCTAAGAAATTGATCTGTACTCAGTTCTAATAAAAAAGTTTTCAAAGAGTAAAACAGATTGTGGTAGTTCAATTTTGATAACTTGTGTTAGTGTGATAGGATTGGATAACAACATTCTATTTTTATTATGAAACCATGGAAGTGCATAATTAAAAGAAGATATAAAATGATAAATAAGAAAACTAAGTTAAGCTCAAATAAAATCTATTACCTTTGTTTGAAGGACTTGACCTCTTCAAAATCAGCATTAATATACAACACTGAATTGGAAGTAGTGTTTGATATTCCCATTTTTCCTTTATGTAAAAAAATAATACAGGAGTTAATAGTAAAAAATAATTGTGAAAAAATTAGATCACGGCATACAGATTTGCCAAAAGCAATAAAATATTGATAAAATTGAAATAAATCATTAAATTAATGATGTCTTACTACTAAACATGTTAAACTTTGCAAAATGAAGGATGATTATATATTCAGAAGCAGTATTATTCCCGAGATAATTGAGAAATTGAGTTGCAAAATCATCCCACAAAATGCACCTTATTTTTTCATCACATTTGTATAATATACAAAACAAAACAAAAAAGTGCTTGATAAGGGTCACATTTTAGCCTTAAAATTTATACACCTTTTAATTGAACTTACTAAAGATCGTGGAGATCAAGAGCTATGTTATGGCCATTTCTTTCGCCCTTTGACCGCTTTATAAGTTCACATTTTCCCGTTAACAATCCAATCACATCTAACATGCATAATAAAAAAAATTAATGAACCACCATCCATTTTGTAAGAGTGCCTGCTACAAGAACAAGAAGAAATCCTTCTTGAAGAATAGAGAACAAGGTAGAGAGAAAGATGACTCTAGAAGGAAGAAGAAGAATTGTAAAAAGTGTATTATGAATTAGTAAAGTTACCTGAAGAGTACAATACAATGCTTTATATAGTAGGTTATGTTACTTAACTAAACTAAAGCCTATTAATTTACATTAATATCCCTAACAGCCCCCCTCAAACTCAGGTAGGGACTTTGTCACTGAGCCTGAGTTTGGACCTAAACTTCTGAAACAGAATTGTGCCTAAGGCCTTAGTAAGAATGTCAGCTACTTGCTCCAAACCTGATACATGAGATACAAACAATTTCCTACTAGTTACTAGATCTCTAATGAAAAACAAATCAGTTTCCAAGTGTTTACTCCTTCCATGGAATACAGGATTGGCTGACAGGTAGCAAGAACTCTTGTTATCACAGTAAATTATTGGAGGTATTGTTTGAGGTATCTGAAGTTCTGATAGCAGAAATTGTGTTGACATAATTTTTGTTTGAGCAGTTGCGATTGCGCGAAACTCTGCTTCAGTACTTGATCTACTAACTTTAGTTTGCTTAGCACATTTCCATGAGATGAGATTAGCTCCTAAATAGATGCAGAATCCTGTTGTGATCCTTCTATCATCTAGGTCCGAGGCCCAATCAGCATCTGAAAAGGCCAGAATCCTATAGTCAGTGCAACTTGTAAAAACTAAACCTTTGTTGACTATACCTTGTAGGTATCTTAAGATACGTTTCACAGCTTTCCAATGATTGATTGTTGGTTTCTACATGAATTGGCTGCACTTATTGACAGCATAAGCAATATCCGGTCTAGTGATGACAAGATATTGCAAGGAACCAATAACAGATCTATACTTCTTTGGATCATCAAACAGGTCAGAATCATTAGTATACAATTTCAGAGAAGATATCATAGGAGTTGGAATAGATTTTGCCTTAGTCATACCAGATTTCATTAGGAGTTCCTTAATATATTTAGTTTGGCTAAGAATGAGTTGTTGTTTCCCAAAATTATCAATTTCAAGACCGAGAAAATAATTTAACTTGCCTAAATCTTTTAAAGGAAAGATGTTGTGTAGTTGACTAATTAAATTCTGCACTTCAACACTATTAGAACCTGTGATGACTATGTCATCAACATAGACAAGTATGTAAATGATTTCAGTGTGCCGTTTTCTAATAAAGAGAGCTACATCATGTGTAGCATTAGTGAAGCCAAATTTCTGCAAAGTAAGAGCCGAGGTTTTATACCAGGCTCTAGGAGCTTGCTTAAGCCCATAAATGGCCTTATGCAATTTGCAGACCTTGTTAGAGTTAACAGAGATAAACCCTTGTGGTTGATACATAAAAACAGTTTCAGTGAGAACTCCATTCAAGAAAGCATTATCAAAATCGAATTGACAAATTGTCCATGCTTGAGTTAATGCAATAGTAAGAATTATCCTAATAGTTGTTGGTCTAACTACAGGGCTGAAGATCTCTTCATAATCAATGCCCTCCTTTTGCTCAAAGCCTTTGGCAACTAGTCTTGCCTTATATCTAGTAATCTCTCCTTTGGGGTTTTGTTTTAGAGCAAACACCCACTTACTATGAACTATGGTAGCATTAGCCGATGGATCCACTAAACTCCAAGTTTTACATTTGTGTAATGCTTGGAGTTCAGTTTCCATAGCTTTTCGCCACTATGGAACTCTTAAAGCCTGTGCAGCAGTCTTAGGGATAACCTTAGAAAAATCTTGAAGCTGTGAATTAGTGTTAGTGATAAATGTTTTAGGCTTTAAGGTCCCAGTCTTAGACCTAGTGTGCATATGGTGAGTATTTAAGTTTTGTTGATCAATAGGTAAAGTAGTAGATTGAGTAAGAGGAAGAACAACTTCTATACCACTGATTGGAACCTGATTTGGTGGTGCTGGATTCACAGTTGAAGGTCCAGGAGCAGTGGTAGAATTTGAAGATGATGGACTTTCGAATATGCCACGTGCTTGAATAGGTGTATCAGAATTACTTGTAGCTGGTGGAGTAGCAGTGATTGGCTGAGGTGTTGAAGACAGATAATTATCAAGAGGCCGAGGAGGTGGTGATGACCTTGAGGAGTCTAAAGGAATGAATCTTGCAGAATGAAACATAGGGACAGAAGAAGTGGAAGCAGTAGAAGTAGGATGCAAAGAACTTTGAAAGAGATTAGTGTAAGGAAAAATAGTTTCATCAAAAACCACATTTTTAGAGTAGAAAACTCTGCCATCCCTAGATAGACACTTGTATCCACTGTGCTGAGAGTCATAACCAAGAAAATCACAAAGTTGGCTTTTAAAATCAAACTTATGTGGATTGTAAGGTCTAAGATAGGGATAGCGGCCACAACCAAAAATCCGAAGTAAGCTATAATCGGGCTTCCTATTATATAGTTTTTCAAATGGAGTTTGCATCTGCAGTATTGGGGTTGGCATTCTATTAATCAAATAGACAGCAGTGGTGAATGTCGAATCCCAAAACCGCAGAGGAATGGAGGCAGTAGCAAGAAGAGAAAGCCCAGTTTCAGTGATATGTTTGTGCTTTCTTTCTATGCTACCCTGTTTTTGGTGGGTGTAAGGACAAGATAACCGGTGTAAAATGCCATGATCTTTAAGAAAATTAGTAAAAGCAAGGGAGGTGAATTCCCTGCCATTGTCACTCTGAAGAGCTTTGATCCGACACCCTGTTTGATTTTCCATATAGGCTTTATAGCTTTGAAAGGCTATTAATGCCTGAGATTTTTGAGTTAGCAAAAATAAACAAACATATCTAGTGCATGCATCCATGATACTAACATAGTATTTATATCCATTATGAGAGAGAAAGGGGGCAGGTCCCCAAATATCTATATAAACTAATTCCAATGGAGTTGTATAGGTAGTTTTAGAAGATGGGAAAGGAAGTTGGTGCATTTTAGCAACAATACAAGATTCACAGATTTTATGATCATGATCGAATGCAGGAACAGAAATATTGCAAGCATGTAAAACTGAATTAACACTTTTGATATTGCAGTGGCCCAATCTCTTGTGCCATAATTCATAAGTATTGTGAAATTTAGTGTGTGTGAGACAAGAAATAGGTGTAAGAGAATCCAATTTTATCTTCTTAGATGAAGCACAGTTATCAGAGACATTAACAATAGATGCTTTAGGTAGAGACACAAATTTAGAATCAATCATAGGTATAGAAGAAGAAACTTGGGACAAAAAATCAGAATTCTTATTCATTGCACAAGGTAAAGTATTCTTGCAGAACATATTAAAAGAATCACTAGAACAAGTGTTTGTTATTAGAGAAACAGAATGATGTAAAAGATTGGAAACAGGAAATTGAGTAGTTTTACTGAAAGAAGAACTCTGAGGGATGGTCAAAGTATCAAAGTAGTAAATGCCATCCTTAGCCTTGCCCTGCAGAAGTGGATCCCGAGTAACCTGATCACGAATGATACAGGATTCAGGCCAGAATTCAAAAAAGACTCTATTATCTGCAGAAAACTTAGATACACTGAGTAGATTCTGTGAAATAGAAGGAACATGTAAAAGATTGTCAAGTTTATAAAATTTGTTATGAGATTTATCAAATAAAAAGGAAACACCAGAATTGAGAATAGGAACTCCCTTTCCATTACCAACATAGAGTTGCTCGGGTGTCTAATTTGACTCTGAATGTTGCATGATGTTAGCATGTTCCGCTGTGACATGGTGTGAGGCACCAGAATCGGCATACCAAGGAGAATCAGCGGTGGTGGTTGGTCCAGTCAGATAAGCCTTTGGCTGATGAAAGGAGGTGGATGGGGGTGGAGGGTAGGAATTGGCATAAGGGATAGATTGCTGAGGATTCTGTATAGGAGTTTGAAAGGTAGGATCATAGCGATGATAGCAAGTTTGGACAGTGTGGCCTAATTTACCACACAATTGGCATTGAGGGCGATTTCCCAGAAATCTTCCACCATGTCCATTCCGACCACCTCTTCCATTATTAGCTCTCCCATTTTGCCACCTCTTCCATAATTTTGATTAATTGTGGGTGAGGCAGCTTGGGTAAAATGAGCCATTGCAGTCACTTTATCCTTTCTATTAATTCTATGTTCATATGCAAAAAGAAAGCTTTCGGCTTCATGTATTGTGAAACTCGTCATTCTGGGCATGACCGAAGTTACATAGCCATCATATTCATCAGGTAGACCATCCAAGATAGCTTGAATGTGATCATCCTCAGTAAATGGATGTCCAATAGAATGCAGTGAATTAACAATTTGTTTAATGGATTAAAGATACTCCTCTATAGTACCTGTTTTCTTGGTCGTCCGAAGCTGAGTCTTTAAACTATGAATTCGTGTTTTGGAAGAAGCTGTGAAGATGTGGCTAATGGTTTCCCAGCTCTCTGCAAATGTAGCACAATGCACATTTGTTTTTGTAAGTGAGAGTCATGGAAGCATCTAACCAAGTTATAAACCATGTTACAATATATATATATATATATATATATATA
>JASCZI010091581.1:8080-21532 GCA_036250425.1 Stylosanthes scabra | reverse complement strand
CCTAAATCATAGAATTCCCAAAGATTTCTCAAGAACTCAACTCTATACTCAAGAAATGGAGTAGAAGGAGAATGTAGCTATGATAAACTCTACCCATACCTTAATTGTACTATAGAATCGAAGAGGGAGACGAGAGCTTCGCATAGCCGGTGACGGTGCAGCGATCGGAGCTCCGGTGAGTGAGTTGTGGTGCTTGGAAGGTGAGTGTTGGTGGTGTGAGAGTGAGAGAGTTGAGAGTGTGTGTGTTGTTGTGTTTGCCGTGTTTGTTGTTGTGTGAGTTAAGTGAGTAAGTGTTGGGTCCTTTTGACCCACCTCACTCATTTGACCCAGTTAGGTCGACCCAATACAGTGTGTACCAGTTTTATTCCAATTACTCCTAATCGTATTTGATTTACGTTGATTTAATTTTTAAGGAGTGTCACATTCTACCCCCCTTAATAAAATTTTGCCCTCAAAATTTAAATCTTACCTACGAAAAGCAATGGATGGTGCTCCTTCATATCGGATTCCGTCTCCCAAGTGTCCTCTTTTACTCCTCCGTGATTCCACCTTACTCTTACCAACGGAATCTCCTTTCCGCGAAGTTTCTTGACACTTCTATCCACAATCTCCATCGGAAGTCCATTCAAGGTCAGATCGTAGTTCACTTGCACTTCATCCGGATTGATCACATGACTGTCATCGTTCACATACTTCCGCAATTGTGATACATGAAACACGTCATGTATGTACGACAACCTCGGCGACAATGCAAGCCGATACGCCACTGATCCAACCCTCTCCAAAACTTCAAAAGGCCCATAATACCTTGGATCAAGCTTCCTTGCCTTGATTGACTTACCGACTCCGGTAAGCGGTGAAACCTTCAAGAAAACATGATCCCCTACTGCAAACTCCAATGGTCTCCGCCTATTGTCTGCATAACTCTTCTGCCTATATTGGGACTCCAATATTCTTGCTCGGATTTTCTTGATTTGCTCCGTCGTTCTCTCAACCAAATCCGGTCCGATAACTATCCTTTCGCCTGCTCCGTACCAACACAACGGAGATTGACACTTCCTACCGTACAAAGCTTCATACGGAGCCATGCCAATGCTCGAGTGGTAACTGTTGTTGTACACGAACTCTATTAACGGTAAACAGGAATCCCAAGTGTTGTGACTATCCAACACACAAGCTCGCAACATATCCTCCAAAGTTTGGATAGTTCGCTCCGATTGACCATCAGTTTGAGGGTGATACGCCGTGCTCATGCGCAGTTGAGTACCAAAAGCGTTTTGCAAAGCTCCCCAAAACCTTGAAGTGAATCGCGTGTCGCGATCCGAAACAATGCTTGTTGGTACTCCATGTAATCTCACCACCTCCTTAATGTACAATTGAGCAAGCTTCTCTACCGAATCCATCATTCTCATCGGTAGAAAATGCGCGGACTTAGTCAACCGATCCACAATCACCCAAATGGCATCATACCCTGCCTTTGTCTTGGGAAGTCTCGACACGAAGTCCATGGATATTCCTTCCCACTTCCACTGAGGAACCTCAAGTGGTTGCAACAATCCAGGTGGTTTCTGATGCTCAATCTTCACTTTCTGGCAAGTCAAACACTTAGACACCAACTTCGCAACCTCTTGTTTCATTCCGGGCCACCAAAACATTCTCTTCAAGTCTTGGTACATCTTGGTGGATCCAGGATGTACTGACAACTTGCTTCTATGTGCCTCTTCCAAGATTTCTCGCCTCAAATCACCTTTATTGGGAACACATATCCTTCCCTTGTAACTCCACATTCTGTCTCTATCTCGGAATACCCCCTCCTGTACTTTACCTTCTTGAGTGGGCAACATCTTATACAATTCCTCCGGTGTCATCTGTTCCTGAGCCTCGCGGATAGCACTTCCAAATTCATTAGAAATCCGCAACTCCTTTAAACACTTATTTCCACCAACTTCGCTCATTCCGAGCTTCAAACCATTAAAGTTCTCCAACAGTTCTTCTTCTTTAATCGTCATCATTGAGGCTACCAAAGATTTCCGACTCAATGCATCCGCTACCACATTCGCTTTCCCGGGATGGTAATTCAGCTCAAAATCATAGTCTTTGAGCAATTCCATCCACCTCCTTTGTCTCATATTCAACTCCTTCTGATCAAAGATGAACTTTAAGCTCTTGTGATCAGAGAAAATACTGAACTTCGCACCATATAGATAGTGCCTCCAAATCTTAAGAGCAAACACGATCGTGCATTGGGTAATTCATCTCATGAGGACGCAACTGTCTAGAAGCGTACGCAACTACGTTTTGGTGTTGCATTAACACACATCCCAAACCCCTCAACGAAGCATCACAATATACCTCGAACAGTTGTTCCGGTTCTGGAAGTATCAACACTGGGGTTGTTGTTAACTTCTCCTTCAAAGTCCGGAAACTCTCTTCACACTCCACATTCCATACAAACGGAGCGTCCTTTCGGATCAACTGTGTCATTGGTGAGGCAATCTGTGAAAATCCCTTAATGAATCTCCATAAAATTAAATAATACATTTAGCTACTCTTGAAAAAGTATAGTGCCAAAAGTGGCAAAAAAATTATGCATTTACCTAATGTTACCCTTGTTTAGTTATGGAGATGTTTTTAATGCGGCTCATGTCTATATTGTGATGGCCTATTCTTAAAGATTTGGTTGGCCAAATTGCTTGATCACATATAATTATGATTTTATTTACATATTATTTTTGTAATTTTGTAATATTTTATTTGTTATAAATATGACATAAGTGAAAATTGAATAAATAGGTTAAACTTCGGTGATGTAGCATATATTACTGATTTTCGTTTTAATTATGTTTTGAAAATCTTCGTTGAAATCCTGTCCGTAGAAAATCGTTTTAGATAATAATACATCACTTATATAGTTAATTATTTTCATCAATTGCCAATAAAGGTAGATCTAGATGGTAAGGAATCAGCTCATAATCCACAAGGTTGTGAGTTCGAACTCCGTTGCCGATGTGAAGAATTTTTTTGGTAGACGATCTATAGGACCCAACTCACCTAAACTTTTTTCCAACGAAAAAAAAATATTTTTATCAATTATTTTATAGATCATCTTATACTCTTTTTTTTTTATATATTTTGTCGTTATTTTAGTTGGGCTGCGTCTAAATCTTATATTGTATTGGTAGTTTATCGTTTGACAGAAATAACAAAATCGCAATCTACGTACGATAATTAGGGAAGTGCCATCTCCTTACATTACGATGAATATACGTGAATGACGTCTCGTATCTTAAATACAAACTTGTTACTTGTCATATTCTTTGACGTTTGCGCAAAGTGAGACTCAAAATTCTTTCCATCATTTATTCATTATATATTAATATATTTTAACTTCTTCGTTTCCCATGTGACTTATGTGATCGAGCGAATGACTTCTTTTCGGTTGATGCACATCTCGCTTAAATTTCTCTTTGTTTTTATATGAGATGCGTTACGTGTTCAGTATGAAAAATTTATATATCAAAAACAATCATTAAAATTAACCATCACGTATAATATATATTAAAATATAAAATATATATATAATTTAACTTATTTTTAGTATATATTTTATATTTCAAAACATATTATATATTAATGGCTGATTTTAATGATTAATTTTATTGTACACTTAGCATAATATATTTGGTATAATTTAATTTTTTCCAATATATACTTAACCAACTAGTAGTCTAGTAGTATTATTTTTATTAATTAATTGATGTCAAAGAAAAAATTCAAATATACTAATAAAATTTATGTACTAATTAATATAATTAAAAGTTACTATTCGTTAAACATTTTTTAAAAAAATTCCACTAAACCATCATATGTTATCCGATTACAAAATTTAGCTAGCTAGTAGCTCAACTTGACTTCATTCAAACTCTCTATAAACCAAATAAATATTTTCCAATAATAACCTCTTTTTTTCATTTTATTACAAAATTTAATGACTAGCTCAACTTGACTTTATTCAAATTCTGTAAAATAAATATTTTTTTTTTCGAATAACCCTTTTTTTTCCATTTATTTATTAAAATTAAAATTATTAGGATTAACTCAACCTTAAGAATTAACCAATACTTATAAATAATTCTGAAACAATATTCATGATAGATTTGTAATAGATTCGAAGTGACAAAAATATACTTTAAAGATAAATAATTAGAAATAAAAATATACACGGTATATTACTTTTGTCTATATGAAAAAATACACACAGTATAAAATGTCACTTTTATATATTATTAATTATTTTTAGGTTATATTTTTATCATTTCAAATTTTTCATGTATATTTTTATTAGCCATAAAATTTTTCATATGCAATTTTATCATTTACTCTATTAGTATTGCTATTGAATGAGGTTAACTACTCAACCTCCAATGACTAGCTAGAGACTATTTTAAGAGACGCAGGACACTGATATTTTATAGTTTTCTTTAGGAATTCGAACTTGAAAATCAGAAACCTCTTGTTAAAGAGATCATATATCTCTTTAACTAGTTCTCTATAAATACCAACATAACCATCTCATATTCTACACAACATATCTCACAGATAACCATCAAGATCAAATACCAAAGGTATCACGTACTAACTAACTCTGCTGTGATATGGCTCTTACACTTCAATGTGCTCTCTCTCACATACTCAGTTTTGTAGTGTTCCTCTCAATATTCCTAGTGAACCCTTCCTTCTGCTTCAACCCCAAAAAACTTGTGAATGCTTCATTCTCATACTCCCCATCTGGTTCGGATTGGTCACCTGCACTTGCCACTTGGTATGGACCTCCTAAAGGAGACGGAAGTGAAGGTAATAATCATATCGTCAGCACCATACAGATTTATAATGTACCCAAACACTGCCTAGACAATTGCTGAATAATTGAAAAGAAATTTTAACAATTAAAATTGGTTTTTCTACACCAAAGTTATCAGTGTACAAATTCTTAAGCCCAATTTATAACCATTGATTACGTTTGTCCTTTAACAATAACCTAAAATTATATTATTTAACTTAGGAGTTTATAATTTTATATATATAATATTTATAATTATATATTTATATTATATTTAATATATCAATTAATTCCGGTTGTAATTAAAAAAAAAAGAATGAGGAACCAACACATTATAATTAACTAATAAGGTGTTAATACATACTATCAATGATAACTTAATGTTGAATATATGAGTTATGGATGATAACTCATATAAATTTTGAATGATAACTTAATTATTGATTCGTTTTCTAATGGTTTCTCAACGTTGGTTCCGTAGTATTGTTGTTAAACAATACATTATAAAATAACTTTTGAGCTAATTTTTGCATTGTTTCCTAAATATTTTTTCATATATAATATAAGGAAGTCGTTATCATCATCATGTAGGTGGTGCTTGTGGATATGGAGCTACTGTTGGCCAAGATCCACTCTCTGCAATGGTATCAGCAGGAAGCCCTCTTTTATATGACAACGGCAAAGGCTGTGGTTCTTGTTACGAGGTTCGTATCATGAAAACACACAGCTATATATATATTTTGTGAAATGTGAACTATTATTTTTTAGATTAAATTTCAATACATTTTCATTGTAATAAACTAGAGAAAAAGGCATCTAATTAGACAAAAAAAAAAAAAAAAACACTAGAGAACAAGGCATCTAATTATGTGTTATTAAATTGATAAAAATAATAATTTTGTTTTAAACATTACTATTCACAATTTCACATAAAAGACCTAAAATAAGTTATATATGACTCATAAGATGGTTTCATTCAAATATAACCTTATCTAATAAGATAAGATTTTATTATTATTATTATGGTTATTATTATTATTGTTGCTCTGATCATTAAAAATAAAATATAATTATTAGAAAAATTAATTAATTTTATAATATATTTACACTGTTATTACTAAAAGTATAACATTCATAATGAACTTTAATATTAACATAAAATTTTAGAAGAAGAAATTTTATTATATAGTATCAAAGCTTCTGATTTAAAAGTTTAAAGTTCGACTTTTATCCAACTCAAAAAAAAAAAGAATTTAGCATCACACAATAAAAAAAAACTTATACAAAAATTCATGCAAACCAAAAAATAATAAAAAAGTATATAGCATAAGGAATAATGTTAAGGATATAATCATATTTGGTAATTTTAAAATTAAGGCGTGTATATCTGTGCTAACGTTTAATAACCGACTAATTAATGTTTGGTTTGCAATTATAATTTGTTTTAATTATTATTTAAGGTGAGGTGCACAGGAAATTCAGCATGCTCAGGGAAGCCTGTGAAGGTAGTGATCACAGATGAGTGCGATGGGTGTGGTTCAGATGCTGAATACCATTTTGATTTGAGTGGCAATGCTTTTGGTGCCATGGCTCTCTTTGGTCAGGATGGCAACCTACGCGATGCTGGCAAAATAACTATTCAGCATAGGAGGTTTGTTTATGTTCTACACTTTATATTTTCAACTTTTTTGTTGAAATTCCCAGTAGGATCTGAAAAACTTTCACTAAAGTTTCAATAAATATTACAACTTTATTGACTTAAGATTTCAGTTCTTGACATCCATCGTTATATATCAAGATTTTTAGTCGGTGCTATATATTCTTAGCGTTTTTATCATTTTGTTTACAATAAATTAATGCATGAGTTACCAAAATAAAAGTCAAAAGATTTTGTCCTTAATAAATAAATAAAATTAGTATACCTAACTCCAAAAAGACGACAACTACCGAAAAAATGGTCCAACGATCAATTTAAGTAAATTTCCTCGTGAGGCACATTATTAACACTGAATTACTCATTCTTAAAAAAAATCTTAACTTTCTAATAACTTCTATTGGTCTAATTCTTCTAAATTTGTCTAACGTTGATTTATTTTATCAAACAATTAACATCTTTTAATTGAACGGTTACAAGCAAATTTTATGTTTTTCGTTTTATTTTACCAATATAATACTTTTTTCTTTAACAAAAAAATACTTAGTAAATAATAAAAAAAAACTTAAAAGAGTTTAAAATGACTTTATTTTACATTATTATAATTACTTATGAAAATAGCTTAGTAATATTAAATATAATCAATGTGTATTTATAAGTATTATATTTAAAAAATTATAGATGTTAATTTTAGCTCAACAATTCAATTTGATAGTTAATTATTGGCCAAAAATAATAATTCTCCTTACTATGTAGGTTTTTTTTTTTTTTTAGCTCAACAGTTCAATTTTACACAATGGTTTTGGTAACCCTAAAAAACTACTGATGTTGATGGTGGGGGATGGGGATTGTTTTCCTTACAGAGTTGAATGTAACTATCCTGGTGTGTCATTGGCATTCCACGTGGACTCTGGATCGAACCAAGAATATTTCGCTGCGGTGATTGAATATGAGGATGGGGATGGTGACCTTTCAAAAGTTGAACTCAAAGAAGCACTTGACTCAGCCTCATGGTGCACCATGCAACAATCATGGGGTGCTGTTTGGAAGCTTGACAAAGGATCACCACTCAGAGCACCTTTCTCTCTCAGGCTAACCACACTTGAGTCCGGCAACTCCATTGTGGCAAACAATGTCATCCCTGCTGGCTGGGTTCCTGGTCACACCTACAGATCAATTGTGAACTTTCAAACCTAGCTAGCTACATACCTAAAATTGTTTATACAAAGCTAGGAAAAGTTCTAAGTATTTTAAAAATATAGCGGTGTTCTAATTTGCAATGACTAAAATCATTTGAATACCGATATTATTCTTAAAATACTTGAAATTTTTTCGTAATTATATGTATGATTGCATTTTGTGTTTGAATAAATTTCAAATCATAAATACAGAGATAGTAAAAACAGAAAATAAAAATAGAGTCAGTGATATATAAAATATTTTTATTCTAGAAATGAAAATAAAAAGTATCCGGCTCTATCTATGTTTCTGTTTTTATTTTTTGTATTTACAACTCTTTCTAAGAAGCAAATTATTCCAAACACATATAAAATCTATTTGTAAACACAATATTTATATATATATATATATATATTCTACATGTCCTATCTTTGAATAGGTTTACTATTCAAAACTATATAGAATAACTTTAATATCTATACTCCGAACCTATTTTTATGAATTTGTGTAACATTATTTATTGATGTATACTCCACAAGTGTATCATCAGCATGTGATGTCCTCTACTTTTATATATATATATAAGAATAGAAGATGAATCCTATAAGTCGTCCTATTAGTGGACTTTGGATTGTCTTCTTTAATCAATTATTAATGAAATAATGTTAGTTACCCTGTCAATTACTTCGGGTCGTTGCCAAGGCACAGCGGAATATAAAAAAATATTTATTCTGTTCATTTTAAAATAAACATTTACATAAATAGACAAAATATTTTTATTAGTAATGCTAGTGTATAACTATTTCAATCGAATTATTTATTTTTATGTCAAATAGACCAAAATATTTTATATTGTAATAATGCTACACAACTAAATAATTTTACCAATTAAGTCCAATCAAGCATTACTAACTCACTCTCAAAAAAAAAAAAAAGCGTGAAAACACGCACACTTCATCCTCAGTTCATGCAACTGCTTCTTTTTCTCTTTCTTTTTCTTCTTCTTCTCTATTAATGTGTTGCCACTGCCACCACTACTGCAGCCACCGCCACCATCATCATCGCCGTCTCTTCTTCCTTTTCATCGTCCTCTTCTTCCTCCTCATCTTCCTCCTCCTCCTCCTCACCCTCTTTTTACTCATTATCATTTTTTGTTCATCATTGTGTTGTGGATTTTCATGAAAAGATGAATTAGATTTTCATGAAAAACAAAAACGAATTCTCATGAAAACAAAACCAGATTTTCATGGAAAAAAAAACTAAATCGAATTTTAATGAAAATGGAATCGTATTTCTAAAAAAAAGTAGATTTTTCATGAAAACAGAGTCAGATTTTCTTTTCTTTTTTTCTTCTTCCTCCTCATATTTCTTCTGATTCTTCCTATTCTTCTCCACTTTCAATGTTGTTATCATCCTCCTTCTTCTCCTCCTCCTCCTCCTCCTCCTTGCCACCGCTGTCGCCGTCGCTGCCTCTTCCTCTTTCTTCTTTTTCTTGTCTTCACTGTTGCTGCTATCATCGTCGTCGAAAGAAGCAGCAAGAGTTGACAGAAAAGAAGAGGAATAATGATGAGAAGGAGGAAGAAGAAGAAGCAGCTGCAGAAACGTAAAAATGCCAAAAGCGCATGGAGTTATTAATCTTCTTCCTCTTCATCATTGTCCTCCTTCTTTGATCCTTGTCGTCGATGTCGCCGTTGTCATCGTGGTCGGAAGAAGCAGCATGAGTTGAAGAGAGGAAGAGGAATAATGATGAGAAGGAGGAGAGGGAGATTTAGAAACTATAGATAGAAACGTAAAAATGCCAAAAGCGCGTGGAGTTATTAAATTTGGTTGGATTTGGTTGCTAAAAATGCTTGGTTGTCTATAATTATTGTTTATATTAAATAGCACAAAAATAACATAGAAACAAGCTTCTATTATTTGATATGGAAATCATCTTTTCTTTAGTATAAAATAAATAACTTGGTTGAAATTGCTTAGGTAAATTAATTATGCATCTAGAGACTAGAATTATACATAAACATATATATAATTCTTATTCAATTATCAAAATTTTTTTTTTTTGACTATTCAATTATCAAAATTAAATTAAAAGTACTCCTAGTCGTAAACAAAAAAAAATTAAAAGTACTAAAAGAATTTCACCTTAATGTTAAACATAAATTTTTAATTTTTAAAAAAATAATATTTGACAGTATTTTTTTAAGTAATTAATGCAAAGTAATTAACATAGGAAAAATATCTTGTTGTTTTAAAATCAATGAAATAATTTTTTATTGAATATATAGAAATTAAAATTAAGGCAAGTAGGTAATATTTTTTTGAAATTAAAGATAAGGCAAGTAGTATTTTTGGAAATGAAAAAAAGGTAAGGCAGGTGGTTTTTAGATCATTCAAAAACAGAGAAAGCTACTAACCTCGCTTATTCTCTATTGCCATCAATTACAAAAATGATTAATAAACAAAGGTAGTAAACAACAAATACATTATATTTTCAGGACTAAACATTTCATTAAGGACTCCCCAATATTGCCTTAATCAAAGTTATTAAACAGGTTAGCCATGTTTAGTGTTTTATTTCTCAAAATCTTTTTTTCCCACGAGACTTGCGGTTGTCACCTTTTACCCATCTAACTATGTATGTCCTTATTATATATAGCACATCATAACTACATCATCCCCAGATAAATTGTCCTCTTCCAACAAAAATTGCAAACAATCTTGTAGTCCAATAGCCCCTAATAATTTTCTTTTTGCCCATAATAATTTTGAAATTTTATAAAATTATTTTTAAAAAGTAATTTGATTCAATTTTATTATTATAATTGAAGTCTAAAATAAGTTATGAGCTCTATATCATCTTAAATTAAATTTTGATAATTAGCACAATATAAATGTAACGACCATCGACGTATCATGATAATATTAATGCCTACTGTAGAATAGCTACAATTGGTCGGGCTTATACTTTCTGTACTACTTGTATGATTATATAATAAATATAAGCATGTATGTTGTGCATTTTTCTTAAGCGATATTAACACTACAAGAAAAGAGAATTCGTACACAATATAAATGAAAGCATTAAAGAATTAGCAAAGAAATCAATTAGCATGAAACGGAATTACAAAATATCATAAGATAGTTCATGCATTATTTATTTATGAATAATTCTATTTCAACACAAAAATCAGTTATCAAATCAGCCACCAATATTATAATATGCATTATGATGCATGAGCATCATTAGTGGTTTTAATGATTCATTTCTTGCAAACTAAGTAACAATTAGTTTAATACTCAACCAAATTCATCACTTTTTATTATCATAGCTTTGAGTATTTGAATTTAATGACAATTGCAGAAAATGAAGAAGATTAATAAAGGATTAGAAGAGAAAGAATTGAAGAAGAAAGGATCATAATCAAAACAAGACACTTAGAAGAAGTTGAGGATTAACTAAAGAATTATTGGTGATTTTCGATATACTTGCCGATTTTCACATCAAGAAGCTAAACGTGAACAGAGAAGAGAAAATTGAGAGAAACTTCAATCTAAAGTAATTAAATTGAGGCCGAATGTAATCCCCCTAATTGACCTAAAACCAATCCTATTTATATTAATTACTAAACCTAATTAGGGTTACAATTACTTGAACGAAACAACACTACAAGTTGGGCCTGAGTCTGAGTGAACCACGTTTGGGGTTATTAGCTCCAAAGCGTGACTTGCTGAAATTTGCTTTGCTTTGCTTGGCTTGAGATTGGCGTGTCACGTTTGGGCTTATTAATGCCAAGGTTGATCATGCTTTATATAAACGTGATCACACAAATCTTGGGCCTTGTCTTGTTAGCTCACGTTTAGATCATGGGTGCTAAATGTGATTTCTTTTGGTGTTGCTTGTTCCATGTTTAGCATGCAAACGTGACATGAATTTGTGGTGGAAAACTTGATTTGTTGCTCAATGAAGTCATGTTTGGCCCAAGCTTGAGACTTGGCCAAACGTGACATGTATTCTCCTCCAAGGTGAGCTCTATTTTGATTTCTTCTTCTTCAAGCTGTCTTCTGATCTCTGTTTCTTCATGGTTTCTACAAACAATTAACAGAACACTCAAAATAATAATTGATAAAAAAATAAGCTTAATTACTTGAGTATTAAGTTAATTATCTACTAAAAATACATGAATTTAGAGTCTAAAACCATCAATGATGCACACGTATCACAACACCAAACTTAAAGCTTTGGTTGTCCTCAAGCAAACCAAAATCATGTCTTATTCTCAATTATTTCTAAAAGTGGGTATTCATGTGAAGGATCAAGCAATGTGTGGCCTCATTCTTCTTTTGACTCTAATGATGCTTTTATAACTAACAGAACTAGTCATTATCGGGATTAGAAGACTTTGAATACACTTGTGGATTTTCTTTTTCTTGCTCTTCTCCTTTTAAGCACATTCCCTCCTTTGGATGGGATTTTTCTGACTCTAACTCTCTGGTAGCTCGAAAACCTTTTCTATCTTTTAAACAAAAGAGCTATTCTGGCAAGTGCACCAGATCAAGTAGTATCACTCAGTGAGTGGATATCGTTCCCACGAGGAATGTATGGATCAAACAAAATTTCAATTGATTCTTTAAGTAGATCTAAATATAATAAATCTGAGATGGATCCTAAAATCACACAAAGTATCACCTCGTTACTATTCATTGTTCTCCACTAAAAGAAATTTTTATTCAAAAACACTCAGAGGCTATGACAAAAGCTTAAGAAGGTATTGATCATACATGCATATCTCAATTAAATCCATAATAATACTAGAACAAATATGAAATAGAGATATAATCATTAAGCTTAGAGGTTGTAAGATGGAGAGATACAACCTTCGATGTCTCTGTTTTCTGAGTTCCTTGAAGAAGAAGAAGTGAATACAATGAACGCTCTACACCAAACTTAAAATGTTTGCTTGTCCCTAAGCAAATAGAGAAGAGAAAATAGAGAGAGAAAAGTGACAGGGTTAGGGTAAAAATGCCATGAATGCATGATGCAAGGGGACACCAAACTTGGTGTGAAAACACCAAACCTAGAATGCAAAAATGTGATGTAATTAATGCAAAATGCATGAGACAGAATATGATGGACCCTAGCTATATATATGGGAAAAAGAATGCATGAAGAATTAGCCATACATGAGATGCATGATAGTAATTTATGAATGAAAATGTATGATGAGAATATCACGGAACGAAGGTCATGGAACGAAGGTCATGCAACAAATTTATGAATGGAATGTAAAATATGATGAATGATGCATAGGTAGTAGTTAAGTTAATGCATGAAAGTTGATGTAATCAGAATCATGACAAGTATGAATTAATTAGTATGGATGAGAATGCAAATAATTATGGAATACATGAAATTATAATGCAGGGGCTAAGGTTGGGACTTGGTTTGGTTTCGGTTTAGGCCAAGAAAGGGGGTCACGTTTGTGGGTGAGACACGTATTTCTAAACGTGGTTTAGCTGGGCTAAGGCAAGGTCACGTTTTGGCTTTGAAAGCAAAACGTGAGGTGAGGGAAGTTATGGCCTTAATGGGAGGCCTAAACATAATTAGATTAACAGAACAGAGTTCCTCTGTTAATTACCAATGCCAACCAACCAAATCAAGTCTTTATAATTCAATTGAATTCAACAAAACAGAATTTCTCTGTTGAATGTCAACACCATATCAACCTGCAGGAGTCACAATCAGTAATGTAATTCCTAACTAAGCACACAAACAAAAACA
>JASCZI010091579.1:2312-15761 GCA_036250425.1 Stylosanthes scabra | reverse complement strand
AGTGGAGTATCGATCCCTCGAGGATTAAAGGACCAAGCAATAACTACTAATTAATTATGCTAATCAGATCGAAAATAGAAAGTGTGTTGTAAGTAAGAATTTTGAATACTAAGTAGAAGAGAAATCAGAATATTACATGTGTTGTAAACGATGATAAGAGAACTGTTAAGAGATCTGGAGATGTTTTTCCCTTGAGGGCCAATGTATACATTCGAATACCAATTCTTGGGTTTTAGTTATCAAGCACAACGAATCTAGTTTAACTAAGCCCTAATCTCTTAGTAACTTAGTTTCTATTTACCTAATCAAAAGCTAATCTCTTAGTCAATTAATCAAACAAATAGATGAAGATCTAAATCTGATTCTAATCCTTATGAGTCTCAAAAGTGATCCTAGGTCGGATTAAATGTCACTCTATCCCAACTAGTTCTAATCCAATTTTAACTCACAGAATAATAAGTTGCATAACAATTAGCTTGACTATCTCTAGCTAGACCTAATTGATTATGTGATTTAATTTCCAGCTAGCATAAAATAATAGGTCTCTCAATCTAATTAATCTAGCCCTAGACAAGTTAAGAACACCTCTCAGTGATTCTAAACTATTGGGATGAAGAATAGAAAATCAAATCATGCGTAGAAGATAACTGAAAATACCTCAGTGAATTAATAAACGAATGTACATAGTGACTACCTCATTGTTGGGTGAACAGAGCTCCTCACCCTTAATAATGAGTAGTTTAGCAATTCATAATTGAATGTAAACAATAGAGTAAAAAACGAAATCTACAATCTGAGGTGCTAACCCTAGTGTTTAGTTTTCTCTTTATATAACTAGCTAAATTCCTAAAAATCAGCTATCAATCAAATCTAATCTAATCTTATCTTATCTTAATCTTATCTTCTATCTTAACAAACTTATCAATCTTTTCTCAATCTTCAATCAATCTTCAATTAATCTTCTCTTGATTTTTCCAATTATACTCTTGATTGGTGGATGGAATTGATGCCCAGAAGATTTTGGATTTGAATTGGAATTGGTCAACATGCTGGATTTGAATTTGGCCTCCACGTTATACGTGTAGCTCCCACGTACAATGTGGAGCTTCTGCCTGAACTCTCACGTGGAGACTTGAATTGCCCACGTTATACATGGGGGAGCTCACGTATAACGTGGGTTCTCTGTGATTTTCTTCAAATTTGATGAATTGGCCCACGTTGTATGTGAGTGCTTCATGTACTACGTTTGGCCTCTGTGATTTTTCTTCAATTTCTCACGTTATACGTGAGTGAATGGCATATAACGTGGGGCTTCTGGTCCTTTCTTCATCTTCTTTGCTTCAATCTCTCTTCAAATGGTCTTCTATCACCTAAAACTCTTAGTGAATTTCTATAAAACACAAACACAACTCAAAGAACATCAAGTTTCTTTGATTGATCAATTAATAAGCATAATTCACAAAGAATAACATGATTATGAAGAGAAATTGAGACTAAAAACAACCTAAGATGCATACGCATCACCTTGCTATTACTATTACTACTACTACTACTATTATATACATACAGTAGCTTACTTGTTGCACATGCTTACTAGTTGGCTATTACTATTATATTATATTATATTATATATATACATATTGTAGCTTAATTTTCTTCATAGATTCTACCTTGTTTTTTAGTCAATTCCAATTTATACTCACTATTATTGTTTTGTTTCAAAAACATAATAGCACCGGGAGATACTTTAAAGAGGAGAAGGCTGGTAAAATAATATCAAAGCCAGACAAAGAGTAAAGAAGTTGAGTTGGAACAACAAAAAACATGCAGAAAAATATAGAAAAAACTCAAAGAAAGCAAAATTTTATCACTCCATTTGCTGATGGAGCCCCTTCACTTTGCAACAAATGTGTTATTTTGGGTTTCATTTCTGCTATGATGGAGCCCGTTCACTTTGCTTGATTGCTTCTTGGTTTGGGCCTTCTGCTTAATTCTTATGCCATAGAATCTAAAAAAGCTTATCATGTAATTCAAAAACCATAGAATCTTTGATAATAGAATTTTATTAATTATTTGCTTTTTCTGAACTTTTTTAATATATTAAGCATAATTTTCATTAATTAAATGATTATATAATTATACAAAGCAACTCTAATATGAAAACTAAAGCGACGTTTTTTGGGGGTTGTTTTGGCAAATGAAAAAGCAACACTTGTATGGGTTGCATCTTGAAAAGAATAAGCAACACTTGGCAAAGTTGCAATTGAAAAGAATAAGCAACACTTGGAAAAGTTGCATTATTTGTAAAAGAGGCAACCCTTACATGGGTTGCATATTGAAAAGCATAAGCAACACTTGTATGGGTTGCATATTTTAAAGAAAAGGCAATATTTCAACATGTTTTATCTTCAGCAGAATAGGCATCACTTTCCATAAGTTGCCTATTTAGTATATAGGCAACACTTTGTTGTCAAATGCAACGGCCACTTGTGCAACGGCGACCAAAAGCGTTGCCTTAGGTCCTAAAGTGTTGCATTTGATCAAAAGCAACTCTTTTTTCAATTTTAAAGCAATACTTTTTAAATGATGTTTCAGACCAAAAATGTTGTAGTGTGTCTGACTTTTTTGTTTTACATTGTGCTAGAAGAAGAAGAAGAAGGATGAGGAGGAGGAAGGAAGGAAGGAAGGAAGGAAGGAAGGAAGGTAAGATAAAGAAGAAGAAGAATATGCAGATGTAGACATGGAAAAAGGAAGGAAGGAAGGCAGAAGAAGAAGAAGGAGAAGAAGAAGAAGAAGATGAAGAAGAAGATGAAGAAGAAGAAGAAGAAGAAGAAGAAGAAGAAGAAGAAGAAGAAGAAGAAGAAGAATCAAACATGGAAGAAGGAAAGAAGGAAGGAAGGAAAGAAAAAGAAGAAGAAGAAGATGTAGATGTAAACATGGAAGAAGGAAGGACGGAATGTGGGAAGAAAGGAAGAAGAAGAAGAAGATTTTTTATCTGTGCATTATTGCTTTCTATTTTTGTGCAATGTTGCTTTCTATTTCAGTGCATTATTGCTATATATTTTGGTGCGATTTTTGAGTCTTACATGATTTCCTTATTTTGGTTGTGTTTTTGGTTTTTTCTATGCAATGTTGCTTTTTATTTCAGTGCACTCTTGCTTTATATTTCTGTACAGTTTTTGAACGAACAACAACAACAACAACAATAGCAATAGTAACAACAACAGCAGCAATGTAAAACAGAAAAGAAGAAGAACAACAACAACAACGACAACAACGTAAAATGGAGAGAAGAAGAAGACGACGACGACGCTGGAGAAGGAAGACGAAGGCATTGTGGGGGAGGAAGAAGACGGCAACGACGATGATGACGATGACGACAGAAGAGGAAGAAAACGATGATGACGAAGAAGGAGGAGGAGGAATAAGACAACGACGACGGAGGAGTAGGATGAGGAAGAAGAAGACGGAGGAGGAGGAGGAGAAAGAAGACAACGAAGGTGCTAGTACTGTGATTAGGAAGAGCGCATGCATCACACTCTTTTTTGTAAGAGTGGTGTAGTTGTTGCAAGTTTACTTGGTTAACCATTTGGTTGATCAATTCACTGGTTCAAATAGCATGATTGATGAAATTGAAAAAATAAAAGAAAAAGTTTTCAAAATTCTTGTAATTTTTATGTCTAGGAAATTAACTTATTTATTACTTTCTTTTTTTATTAGTTTTCTATTTGAATCTTATTTCAAAATTTTTTCTTTTAGTGTCATTTTTGTTCTATTTTCCTTTCTTTTAGTTAAAAAAAACTCCAAAGTCTACGTTTTTGTAGATCACGATAAGAGAAATTTCGAATAAAAAGATCCCTATGCTCCCCCTACTTATTATAACGATTGTTTAGAGATGTTGTCTTAAAAAAGTCACCATCTCATCTATCATGATTGTATCTTTTCATTTTAGATCAATATACTCCTTTGAGGAGTAGAGTCCCTTAGGTTACTCATGGGCTTTGTACCATCTTCGATGAGAAACTCACCCCAATCCCTATTTATAGTCTACCTAACATAAAAAATAATTTCTGTTGGGCCACCGTGGGAGCAAAACCGTTCGGAAGATCTTTCAGGGAGGAACCAAGTGAGGGAACACAAGATGAGAAGACACCACATCCAACTCAAAACCTTAAGGTGTTAAGTAAATGAGTCTCTCATCTTACAAACTCCTCGCTTCTCTTTGCTCTCAAAGATGTGTGACTAACTCTCACACTTGAACATCAACAATCTCCACCTCAAGTGTGAGTCTCCACATCGAGCACAACTCCCCTAGCTCATTTACCACATTTGTGTATTCGTCCATCACACCGCCGCACCAAACCGCGGGACACGTTGCTTGAACCACTTTGTCAAGAAGACTTTCGATGCTTCTCATAAATACTCCTTAAAACCAGACCGATCAACCATCGGCTTTGATACCACTTGTTGGGCCACCATGGTGAGCAAAACCGTTGGAGAGACCTTTCGGGGAGGAACCAAGTGTGGGAACACAAGATGAGAAGACACCATATCCAACTCAAAACCTTAAGGTGCCAAGTAAATGGATCTCTCATCTTATAAACTCCCCACTTCTCTTTGTTTCCTTTAATGTGGGACTAACTTTAGTGCCCACTCACACTTGAACCTCAACAATTTGCCCCTCAAGTGTGAGTCTCCACATTGAGCAAATTTAACTCCCCCTCTTTCTTAGCTCCTTCACCACATTTGAGTATTTGTCAATCACACCACCGCACACATCGCGGGAATCGCCTCTCGAAACACCTTGTCGAGAAGACTTTTGATGCTTCTCATAAATACTCCTTAAAACCAGGCCGATCAACCATCAGCTGTGATACCTCTTTTTGGGCCACCGTGGGAAGCAAAACCGACGAGAAGACCTTTCGGTGAGGAACCAAGTGAGAGAACACAAGATGAGGAGACATCACATCCAACTCAAAACCTTAAGCACCAAAACAAGATAGTATACTTAGTATATACATATAAACTTACCTGAAAAATAGTTTTAAGAAAATAAATTTATAAATTCCAATTTTACCCTTTTACTTATTATGGATCAAAGAAATCACTTTTAAACACTCCAAAAATTTATTTTCTTCACTTCAAATTAAACATACACTCAATCCATCATATTTTAAGACTTTCAAAAGTGAAATTTTTATAAACTCAGTAAAAAGACCAAAATTCCCTTATATGATAAAACTTAAGATTTTTATTGAACTCCAAGAGTCAAAATATTTTAATTCTATGGCAGCTTTTATAAAACATCTTAGGCTTAAAACCTCTCCCAAATCCAAGTGATATCTTTGTCCTCTTTATTAACAACATCCAACCAACGAAATGATCATCAAATCAATTTATATCACAATTATTACTTAAGACCGATTCGGCCAAGCTTGCATATATAACATCAAAATTCAATCATGGATACATATCATAATATACAATAATTTCCAGCACTCATTCATCAAAATCACACATCATACATAAAATGCAAGCCTCATACTCTTATCTTTATTCAACAAGAATCCATTTTTAACTCAAATTTGTTCACTTGTACATTTAATTTCCTTTTTCCATGTTCAAGTTTTCCATCACCACTTCTAATAAAACCCTAACCCCCTTACCTCTTGGAGATCACTTTGAAAATACTACAAGAACACACCAAAATCCTTTTGAAGCCTCGGTCAACCTAGGATTTTTCTTCAAGGAAACCAAAAATAAAACAAGAAAAGTAAGGATCATGGGCTAAGATCTTCGAGAACATCACATGCAAGGGTGGTCTTTCATTTACCTTACAAAAACTGAGAAATGAAGACAAAGAGGATGATGTTGATCTCGGTCAAGTGGAGGAAAGAAAGAGCTTGAAGCTTGGTGTAAGAAAACTCGAAAATGGTGGTGATGATGAGATTACCGAGATGATGATGAGGTAGAAGTGATGATGGTGATGGTGGTAATGAAGCCTCAGTGGTTGAAAAAGGAAGAAAACAAAGAGCTTGAGGTTGATGAGTGAGCTTGAAGAGAATGATGATGATGAATCCGAATGGTGTTGGTGGTAGTGGGGTCTTGGGTATTTGAAGAAAAGGGGAGGAAGAAGTGGTTGATGATGATCTAGGGTTGATAATGGTGAAGAGGAGGTCAGAAATGGTGGTGATAAGCTACGGTGGTGGTGGATTTTGGTAGCTAGGGTTCAGGTGTTCATGTTGAAGTTCACAGTGTTCTTGGTGGAGTTCACAAGAAAAAAGAGTTTGATCTTAGAATGGGAGAGAGGAAAGATGTTTTTGTGTTATAAGATGGGTAAGAGTTTGAATGATGTGATTGGCAAAATAAAGGGAGGTTGAGAGAAAATGAGTGTTCGGTGGTGATGCGTGGTTTTTGGGAGAGACAATTTGATTGTTTTTGGTTGATGGTTTTGTGGCTTAATTTGTAAGAATGGGAAAATGAATATGTGTTATGTCTAACCATCTATTTATATATGTGAGTATTAAAGTAATGAATCAGAAAAGAAAGGAGTGCTTCGGCTGAAGCTTGGGGAAGGGAATTTAATCAGAAAAGAAAGGATTGGTCTCGGAAGCTTCATGATGCATTATGGGCATACCGGACAGCATTCAAGACTCCTATAGAAATGTGACCATACCAACTACTCTATGAAAAAGCATGTCACTTACCTCTAGAATGGGAGTACAAAGCATATTGGGCCCTAAAGTTCCTCAATATGGACCAAAAGGCAAGTACAGAAAAATGAGGTGAACTTGAAGGATTTATTCAAGTTCCAAGGACCTAGGACCATCACACTAGATGCATTGTCTAGGACTTACGAGACGGGGTTAATTCCACCCACTCGACCTCTAGATAGAGTGTGGCTACGCGGTTTACGTGACAACCATTCATAATTGGGATTATTGGTGTTCATAGGGACACACAATACCTCGATCCAAGACCAAGCACCTTTTAATATCAATTTTCTCTAATACTTCTCTTGTTCTCTGTGCTCAACACACACACACACACAATTGCAACCCCCATTTCTTCGACAACCAAAGTTGGCCTATGCGTTAACTCATTGGGAGAACGACCCGAGTCCCGTACTCGGTATTTTTAATCTGGTTGCAAGCTTTGGTGACACTCTTTGTTGATGGAACGTTCTTAGCTCGTATTCATAACTTGTTTGGGTTCCACTACGACGATTTATCTCTCGTTCTCACGAACGCAAGGGAATCCCGAACTAATCTTGTTTACGACGCCTAGAACGGCTCCATCAGATGGCGCCGTTGTCGGGGAGTTAAACATGTGCGCCCGATTTTGGTTGTTTGTAAATATGTTCATAGTATAATTGTCATAGTTTGTTCATAGGTTCTTTAAAAAAAAAAAACGATGATGACAAGAATGATGGTAGTGATGGATACTACAGCTGTAAAGAAGATGCAGCTCCTTACAATGGTCCCGAATTTCGACAAAGAAACTTCATGAATGAACTTTTCAAAGCCTTGGCACAAGAAAGAAATGAAATCATGGAAGCACAAAGGAAGACAGAAGTTCAGCTGGAATTGATGATAAAATTAGCAACACTCGTCATAGAACATCTCACCAACTCTTTCTCATCATCTAAAAAAGAAGAAGTGCTCGCTATAACCTTGCGATCTGGAAGGAAATTAGAGAAGTCACCTTCGGACTATCATCAAGTTCCCTCGGAAACATCTGAAGGAAAAGATGATCAACACGCAAAGGGGAAGATTCAAGATACACCAGAAGCTGTGGTTATCGCTCCTGACAAAATAACAACTGATGAAAGAAGATCAACGTCTTTGCCTTACCCAACATCTACAAGAAAGAAGCGGCGAGCCAAGATGATAGACCCACAAATCGTCGAGCTGTTGCAGAAAGTGGAGGTAACACTCCCTCTTTTATAAGTAATTCAACAAGTACCTGAATGTGCTAAATTTCTAAAAGAGATATGTACTCATAAGAAAAAAGTTTACGAGTTAAGGCCTTCCCCAAACCTCAAATACGCTTCACCAGAAATTGACTTCAAAGTTTTAGCGGTCCGTATACCTAGACTTCCAAGGAAATATGGAGATCCTGGTCTTTGCATGGTAGATTGTGCCATAGGAGAAGTCTTATTGAATGTGCGAGTTGGGAGCATGCGTGAGCATCATGCCTTTATCAATATACAAGAAGCTTCCTCTTAATCCGCTGACGCAATCCTCAGCAAGGTTTGTGCTGGGAGATAAGAGTATCACGACAGTGGCCAGAAAAGCTGAAGATGTGTTACTAAGAATAGGCAAGTTGGTTTTCCCTGTGGACTTTTATGTTATAAATATGCCAGAGGAGGAAGAGGAGAAGCAAACTTCCATTCTGTTGGGAAGACCCTTCCTTCGGACTGCTAAATTCAGACTTCATGCTTTCACGGGTACCTTCTCCTTCGCTATCAGTGCTAGGCAAATATACTTCAGCATTACGAAGATAATGAAAGAACCAGTTGTCAACTGCATTGAAAGTTGTGATGATGAAATTGATAAGCTGGTAGCTGAAGTCCAATATGAGGAGGCTGATACTTGCGTATCTTTCATGATTTTAGATCCTAATTCCATGTGTATTTAGTAGATATTTAGCTTAATACTCAAGTAATTTAGCTTAATTCTCCATCAATTAGTATCTTGAGTATTTGTTATGTATTTACAGAGAAATCATGAAGAAATAGAGGAAGAAGAAGAAAATAGAAAACAGAGGAAGCTTGAGTCAAGTTATAAAGAGCCCAAGCTCATCCAAGGCAACATCAAGGTCACGTTTGGACCATGTCTCTAACATGGCCCAAACGTGACTCACTTCAAGGTCCCAAGACTTCCCAAATTCACACTCAAGTCATGTTTAGGCTTGGTGCATGCCAAGTCCCAAACATGACTCATTCAGGCTCATCATAGCCTCATCCAAATTCACAAGGTCACGTTTGAGCCACGTTGGGAACATGGCCCAAACGTGACTCAATCAAAGGTCACCCAAGCCTCATCCAAGCTCTCTAGCTCACGTTTGAACCATCCCAAACGTGGACCAAACGTGAGCCATGGATCATTCAAGATCAAGTAACCAAGCTCCCCAAATCGCGTTTGAACCATGTTCCCAACGTGGTCCAAACGTGACCCATCCATGGCTTACTCAAGCACACACAAGGCCACGTTTGAGTCACGTTTTGGCTAAGGGCCTAGCCAAAACGTGACCCAAACGTGATGAAAGACATACTCCTCAAGCCCAAGGAAGGCCACATTCAAGCCAAAACGTGACCCTAACGTGAGGCCTCTCTCCTCACCAAGACAAGGCCATGTTTGGACCAAGTTCCAAGCTTGGGCCAAATGTGGTTCACTCAAATCCAAGCCCAAGGTTCTGCAGAATTTCAACGTTCAGTAAATGTAATCAATTAGGATTTAGTAGTTTTTATAAATAGCTAGTTTTTAGGTTTAAGAAACAATCTATCACGTTACAAGTCCATAACATTATAAAGTTCTATTTTCTCAATAAGGATTAGGTTTTCATGTCTTCTTTTCTTTTCTTCTCTGTTGGTTTGTTCAACACCATGAGCAACTAAACTTTATCAAGCCTAGGGATGAGGGCTCTGTTCATCCCAAGCATGGATCCATAACTCAATTTCAAGTTTTCTTCCACTGAAAGTTCATCTATCAAAGTTCAATTCCTCTGTTCTTCAATTTTAGGAATATGGTCTAACCGAGAGGTAATCATTGTTCTAAATTTCGATTTTTGTGATTTTGAGAGAAACCAAAGATTGATTGTGTTTAGGAATTATTCTTCATAGTTCTCCAGTCAATTAGAGATAAGGAATTGGTGAATTGTGCAATTGTTATGTGATATTCAATTGGATTAGAGTTAGGTTGAATAAGTGACATAAAATTCAATCTAAAACTACTCTTGAATTTCATATTAACCGAATCTGAATTGTTCTTCATCTTCAAATTCATTAATTAATTAAGGGATTAATAATTAATTGAATTAGGAGAAACTAGACTACTAAGATATTAGGGTTTAGTTAATTAGGGTTTTTATGATTTGATGATTGCTTGTATGAGAAGTAACTTGATTATTTCAATTAGGGTTATGTTTGGGTGAATATCTCTTAATCCTTGGCTTCTCCTTCATTATTAGTGAATTATTCTTAATTAATTGCTTGCTGTCCAAGTTTTGAATTCATTGATTTTGTGAGATTTTAGTGGATTTGATTAATTTAGATTATTTGATTAGATTTGATTAGATTTGATTCTGATTCACCACATCTTTGAGATTTGATTTTGTCTAATTACAGAATTGATTGATCATTATTGCTTAGTCCATTAATCCTCGTGGGACGATAACTCTTACTCACTTCTATTACTTGATACGATCCAGTGAACTTGCCGGTGGAAAGTCCTAATTCGGAAAGGATTTCGGGCATCAGAGGCACTCCTAGAATCTGAAGAAATAAGCGAGACTCATCAACCGCCTGAAGAAACTGATAAGAGAGATGATAAAACTTCAAAGGAGGAAGAGAAAGGTGAAAGTACTCTACAGAAAGGCAAAACAGAACTGAAACCCCTACCTTCTCATTTGAAATATGTTTACTTGTGAGAAAATGCAAAACTGCCAGTCATTATTTCCAGTAAGCTATCTAAACCAGAGGAAGATAAGTTGCTAAAGGTCTTGAAAAAGCATAAAGGAGCCATTGGTTGGAGCTTGGAGGATCTCAAGGGGATTAATCCTTGAGTCTGCACTCACCGGATTTATTTAGAGGAGAATGTGAAACCAGTAAGACAACCGCAAAGAAGGATGAATCCCACTATTATGGATGTAGTGAAGAAGGAAATCACCAAGTTGCTGAAAGCTGGAATCATTTATCCCATTTTAGACAGTGAATGGGTGAGCCCAGTGCAAGTTGTGCCAAAGAATCAGGGATTACAGTCATGAAGAAGGAGGATAACCAAATGGTAACAGCTCGAATTTAGAACTCCTGGAGAGTTTGCATAGATTACCGGAGGCTCAACCAAGCTACAAGAAAGGACCACTACCCTTTGCCGTTCATTGATCAAATGCTCGACAGATTGTCAGGTAAAACTCATTACTGTTTTCTTGATGGTTATAGTGGTTATTTTCAAATCCATATAGCTCCTGAAGATCAAGAGAAAACTACTTTTACATGTCCATTTGGAACCTTTGCTTATCGCAGATACCCTTTGCATTCCCTTTTATGGATGATTTTAACGTGTGTGGGACTTCATTTGATGAGTGTCTAGATAGCCTAGCCAAGGTATTGAAAAGATGTGTCGATATAAACCTAGTTCTCAATTTTGAAAAATGCCATTTTATGGTAAATGAAGGTATTGTATTAGGACACATTGTTTCAAAAGAGGGTATTACTGTCGACCCTGCCAAGGTTAGTGTTATCTCTAGTCTACCTCACCCTGCCACAGTGTGGGACATCCATTCGTTCCTTGGTCACGCAGGTTTCTACAGGAGGTTCATTAAGAATTTTAGTCAGATCGCACTTATATGTGGAGTTCAACTTTGATGAAAAGTGCATTGAATCATTCAACAAACTAAAAACTGCACTGACCAACGCACCAGTAGTCAGAGGACCAAATTGGGGAAATCCTTTTGAAATCATGTGTAATGTTTCCAACTATGCAGTAGGTGCCACGCTAGCTCAGCGCGAAGGTAATGTCTCCTATGTCATAGCCTATGCATCTAGAACTTTAGATCAAGCACAATCAAATTATGCTACTACCGAGAAAGAACTACTAGCTGTGGTTTTTGATTTGGAAAAATTTAGGCCTTATTTGTTGGGTTCTAAGGTGGTAGTGTACTCTGACCATGCTGCACTAAAGTATCTGTTAAAGACAAAAGAGTCCAAACCCCATCTGATAAGGTGGATTCTTCTCTTGCAAGAATTCGATCTTGAAATCCGGGATAAAATTGGGTCCCAAAACTTAGTTGCTGACCATCTAAGTCGATTTGAAGGTCATGAAAAAGACCCGATACCTATTAGTGACTCCTTCCCTCTGGATGGATTGCATGTTGTAAAAAAGATGATACCATGGTTTGCACCCATCGCTAATTATTTAGTTGGCCAAGTCTTTCCACCGTATTATTCCAAAGCTCAGAGAGAAAAGTTGAAAAGTGATTCTAAATATTATATTTGGGATGATCCCTATTTTTGGAAACGCGGGGCGGACCAAATAATTAGGCGATGCGTGCTGTAGTCAAAATTTCAGCATATCTTGCAATCATGTCACTCTTCTGAAAGTGGCGACCACTTTTTTTCACAAAGAACTGCAAGAAAAATATTAGATTGTGGATTTTGGTGGCCCACATTATTTCAAGATGCACACCAGTTTTGTAAAATTTGTCATAAATGCCAACAGTTTGGAAATGTGTCCAAAATTGATGAAATGCCACAACAACCAATTTTATTATGTGAGATATTTGATGTGTGGGGCATAGACTTTATGGGACCATTCCCAACTTCCAATGGCTATACTTATATCTTGTTGGCTGTGGACTATGTGTCTAAATGGGTAGAAGCTATTGCAACTCGCATTGACGATGCTAATACTATTATATCTTTTGTGAGGAATAATATCATATGCAGGTTTGGTTCTCCACGCGCAATCATAAGCGATCAAGGCACTCACTTCTGCAACAAGAAATTGGAAGCATTAATGAGAAAATACGGGGTAATTCATAAGGTAGCCACTGCTTATCACCCCCAAACAAACAGCCAAACTGAAGTTTCAAACCGGTAAATCGAAAGGGTTCTGGAGAAGATAGTCAACCCAAGTTGCAAGGATTGGAGTATGAGACATAGTGAAGCACTGCGGGCCTACAAGACTGCCTACAAAACACCCATAGGCATGAGTCCGTTTAGATTGGTTTATGGTAAGGCTTGTCACCTCCCGGTAAAAATAGAGCACAAAGTTTATTGGGCAATAAAAGAGTGTAATATGAATCTGGACAAAGCTAGTTTTGCAAGGAAGCTCCAATTAGAGGAATTAGAGAATATGCGGCTCGAGGCATATGAGAACTCCAAACTCTGTAAGGAACGAGCTGGAATATTCCATGACAAAGGATTGAGGAGGAAGGACTTCCAAGTTGGTGATAAGGTTCTTCTGTATAATTCAAGACTCCGACTAATGCCCGGGAAATTGAGATCGCGATGGGAAGGACCTTAGACAGTAAAAAATGTGTTTCCATATGGGACAGTGGAACTAGAGCATGATCCTAACAAACCAACTTTCAAGGTCAACGGACATAGAGTGAAGAAGTACTATGAACCGATCGCAAAGAAAGAGGTGGAAGTGTATCACTTGGAAGATGTGTCAGTCGAGCCAGGATAAGTCTACAAGAAGAAGAAAGTCCAACTTAAGGACTATG
>JASCZI010091578.1:3468-21689 GCA_036250425.1 Stylosanthes scabra | reverse complement strand
AGTAGTCTGTTATCTCCGAAGGATGATGAAGAGCGAGAATACATGGCTAAAGTTCCTTATGCTAATGCGGTTGGTAGCTTGATGTATGCAATGGTGTGTACAAGGCTTGACATGTCTCAGGCAGTTGGAGTTGTTAGCAGGTATATGCATGATCCAGGTAGAGGTCATTGGCAAGCTGTCAAATGGATTCTGCGGTATATTCAAAATACTGCAGATGTTGGTTTAGTGTTTGAGCAGGATGGTTCTCTTGGTCAAAGCATAGTTGGATATTGTGATTCCGATTATGCGGGAGATTTGGATAAACGAAGATCGACGACTGGATACTTGTTCACTCTAGCAAAAGCACCAGTCAGTTGAAAGTCTACTTTACAGTCAACAGTAGCTTTGTCCACGACGGAGGCAGAGTACATGGCAGTGACAGAAGCTGTAAAAGATGCGATTTGGCTTCAAGGATTGCTTGAAGACTTGGGAGTTGGTCAAAAGCACATAAAAGTGTTTTGTGACAGTCAGAGCGCTATTCATTTAGCGAAGAACCAAGTTTATCATGCAAGAACGAAGCACATAGATGTTCGCTATCACTTTGTGCGGGAAATTCTAGAAGAGAAAGAGATACTGCTCCAAAAGATACACACGTCTGATAATCCTGCAGATATGATGACTAAGGTGGTGACGTCAGCCAAGTTTAAACATTGTTTAGACTTGGTCAACATCCTGCACGCATGATTTGGTTTGAGTCAGCACTACTATTCGTTTGGTATGGTCTAAATATGTGCCAAGGTGGAGATTTGTGGCGATGGTGGCACTAATTTAGTCCCACATTGGCCAATGCTTCTAAGCTAAGGGTTTATAACCCTTATATATAGGAGTTAAGTTTATTAGTTTTAATCATCCCAAAAATTAATTGTAATCTCTTCTATATATTCACATATTAAAGAGATAAGCAACAAGTAGTGCTGACCGGAGACGTAGGCAAAAATTGGCCGAACTCCGTTATCAATTGGTGTGTTCTTTCCTTTCTCTCTTTTATTGTTATTTGTTTATTTATCTGTGTTATTTTGTTTAGTATTCAATATATATTGTTAGTGGGTTATTGGGTAGAAATATTTGTAGAGTAATACTGTGATAGTAGTTCTGTCTAAGGAGGTTGGAATTAGTGAGACTGGTCTCTCCCCTCCGGCCTTTTCTGGGAATTTTATTGTTAATAAAATTCTGTCTAAGGAGACCGGGATTAAGTGGGACTTGATTGTGCCTCATCCAATCTGTCCTGGGAATTACTAAAATAGTAAAGCTCATAGGATTGATTTGTATTGAAAATATCCACGTTTCCGCAACAAGATGCCTATAAGTCTTCATTTGGGTGTTCGTGTTCCCTTTATTTGGGTTAAAATTTGGATTCATCTATTCATTTGGGCTTTTTCTGTTCCCATTCCAGTGCGTGTGAATTGTTTTGCAGAATTTGGTCTTTCTGGGGTGTTTTTATTTCATTTTCATTCTTGTGTGTGAGGTTTCTCTGTTTTGGATCATTTCTTGGGATTCAGATCCGGGAAAGGTGCTTCAATTATCTACAAATGTTCTGAATTTCTAGGATGATTTCATCACTTTCTAATGTGGGATCAGTTTCTTGTAGTTGTAGTTGCCATTTGTTTAGTTGTATTCAAATTGTAGTTTTATGTAGCTTGTGTGTTGAAAAATAGAATCCAAAATGGGTGTTCAATTATGCATTAATAGTAGTGAGTTGGGGTAGTCTTTATGGTTCAATTCTGGTTAATGGCTATGCTCTTTCTTTGCATTGATCTTGTTGGTGTTGCTGTTTCAGGTTATGGTGTCAAGGTGGTGATTTGGTAAAATGTGTTTTTGTAGTTTTGAGGATAGCTTTTGTTGCTCCTTATTTTGCAAATTTTACCCTATAGGTTTTCTATGTGTTATCATTTTCTTGATGTGAGGACGGTAATCTTAAGCTTTTGAGTTTTGGCCTCATGAAAAAATAGTAGGGATGGGAAAAGTTACAGCACAAATTTGGCACTTACCTCTCTAGAGTATCTCAGAACCGGTATGTTATGTTGTTACTCTGCAATATTGAAAATTTGTATTGCATTTTAAATTTACTACCAATTATATTTTGCGAGATCTGAGTAATACAATATTTCATGTCTCTTTGTTCCATAGGGAGAGTTACACCGAAAGTGTAATTTATAGCTTTGGCACTCTTTTGCTGGACCTTCTCAGTTGGAAGCATAACCCCCCAAGTCATGTAAGTTATTCCTTCCGGCTGAATTCTCTAACAAAGACATAGCATGTTGTATACTATTATTAATACAGATACCTATATAAATACTGTAAAATTTTGTGCTGGCCCTTGATTTGATTTACGACAGAAATATTCAGATAATCAGATGCTAACGGACTCTTGTTTGGAAGGACAATTTTCTGATGATGATGATGGGACTGGGTTGGTGTGGCCAGCGTCACCGTTTTTAGAGTACGAACCTCGAGAACGGCCTAATCTAAAATCGTTAGTAGCGGTGTTGGCTCCTCTTCAAAAGGAAACAGAGGTTTGTTTGTTAGTTTATGTTCTCTTAAAACATTCTGAAATGCCAAACACATCATGGTTAATTATTCAACTACTTACTATCTTTGCATAACAAAATTTTGTATCTCATCTTTTCTTTATAGTTTGCTTCACATGTCTTGATGGGAATTCTGCATAGTGCTGCTACTTTTTTCTTCATTGTCTCACTTGGTGAAGCATGCTCAAGAAAGGACTTGATTGCCATACATGAAATTCTGGAAAAACTTGGCTATAATGATGATGCAGGAGTGGCAAATGAGGTTCTTTATATTATGTTTTAATTAATTGCTACATTCCTTTTAAATTTTTCACAAGGTCACGCATATTTTATAAGCGCTTGCAGACAAGATGCTTACTTTTGTGTTCGCTTTTCTCTTTTGGTATACTGCAGTTATCATTTCAGATGTGGACTGATCAAAAGGTGATGCAAAAGGTGATGTTTCATTCATTCACTTTTTTGCGAGAGTTCAACTAACAACTACAACTTTCATCAACTAATTGTTTCACTAGAAAAGGTCCCTGAAAATGTTCTTTAATTTGATCTTTGTTCTAAACATAAGATGGGATATTATGTGAATTTGTATTATGATTATATTTACTCTAAGGATTTTATTTTGAATTCTTTATATATGCATGTCTAATTATAGAAATTCTCATTATCATTTTATTAAGTGTTAAAGCTGTTAGAATGTGTGCATCTTTTGTAGCCGCCACTTATAATTTTTTTTTTATTCTTTAGTTCATCAATTTGTAACCTTTGATGAACAATAAGAAATTAATTATATATAGATTTACTTTGTAAATTTTGCAAGAATTATGCACAGAAAAGGTAGTTCATCACCTTGAGCTACATCTCATTTAGTTCATCATATTCTTCTAATGATTAAAATTGAATACTTTCCTAATAGCCTTATGTATAATCTATGAAAACCAATTAAGATAGTCTTCAAACCAAATAAAGTATATGTTAATGCCTTTTATAGTACTCAAGATTGAAGATTGCACTTTTTTTTTTCTTTTTGGGGTGTTTGAATTGTTAGAATTGATATAATAAACAAGCATGCTTTACTAAGCATTGTAAAGCACAAAATATCTTCTCAAGATTAATCATTATAGTAGCTGGGATTAAAACATTAGGACATGCTTATATTTTCTTTGTTGATGAATATGTTGCAATAGTAGCACATTCTTTTTTTTTTTTTAAATGTAGAATCAATTTTGTGGTTGAATATAAAATATAAAAACATAGGTTTGCATTTGAAGTTTGGTGAGATGATCATGAGCTTAGAGTAAAGGAAATGCTGAAATTGAGAGCTGCAACTAGGAGAAAAGAGATAGCATATTGTACCAAAATCAGGAGTGCAGAGGAAAAATAGAATAAGAACAAATCAAACGCAGTAAGAGTGTTCATATAATTATTTTTATTTTGCATATCATAAAAAAAATACACTTTCCTATTTTTTATTCATTTGATAGTTTGAAAAAATAAATCATAAAATCTTATTATCAAAATTAATTATATTCGGCAGTAGAATGGTTAATGAATAGATAGTTGCATTTTTTTATTTTTTATTATTATTATTATTATTATTTTTAAGCAAGTTTTTTTTTCTTTTTTTTTTGGATAAAGTAAGCAAGGTTTTTAACTCAACCATGATATATATTGTGTGTTTTTTTAGGACATTGGGCTTGCCATAAGGAAAATAGTAGAATTTTCATTTTTTTTCCAGATAGATTAGACATTCTAGCCCTAAACATTACATAAAAATAAACTCACAAAATTTCTTTTTATTGGTTAATTTTTAAGAATGACACTGAAAGTTCTTCCTGCTTTCTGCCATAGCTAGATCTTTTTATTGGTTAATTTTTAACAATAATATAAAATTATCAATGGCCTAAAATATACTTAATGACACAGGCTTGAGAAATAATTTATTATAGCTATATGCCCGTGCAGATACACTAGTTTTTAAATGTAAAAGCTTTATCAAGCCAACAAAGATAGATAACAGTTGGTGATTACATTATCCGTTTATGCAAACACATTACAGAACACTAAGCTTAAGGTCCGTGTACAAGTGCAGATGTTAAGTGCTGAAAAATCAAAGAGAAGCAGGGAGGAATAACAAGTTGAAGGTACCAAAACCCATGAGAGAGAGAAACTCTGAATGAGAAAACGATGATGAAAGTTGGAGTCTTTTGTGGGCAATTGGGGTTTCTTGCCCCTTCAATTCCCACTCTTAACTCTAAACATTCATATTTTTTGCGTATAAATAACAACCATGGTGCTTCTACTCTAAAAATGGCAGCTTTGCCTCCAAATTATGCAACTCATCATCATCATCATCATCGTGGCCACACCTTCGTTGTTGCTTCTTCTGCTTCTTCAGCTCCTTCCTTTGGTGGTTCAGGTGCTGTATATTCCCTCATCATCTTTTACTTTGCCTTCATCAAAATTCAATTCCAATTTTGCTTACCCCGTATTTGTGTTTTCCTTTTCCTGTAATCTGAGGAGAATTTTCAATGGTCAATTATCAAAATTTTCCCCCTTTTCCCCTCTCGTGTTGATTTGGTTCCCAGCATTAAGGGAAAACTTGTTATCAGGATTACTTTTGTTGTGTACAAATTATTATTATTACTGTTGTTGTTGTTGTTGTTGTTTTTGTTGGTGTTTGTGATTTTGTGTTGAAGTGAATCACACATTCACATGTCTTCAGAGCTGTTTTTGGATGTGGGAGTGAAGAAAAAGGAGGGGAAAGCTGGTATAGATCAGGATGAACTAATGGATCCCAAGCTCTTGGCTGATAATGATAGTTGTTTTTGTCAGTTCCAAGGACTTGAGATTCACCACAAGATACAGGATGCTGCTGAATCTCAATCTCAGAGTGCATTCCAGAATCATGGTGTTTCTCATCAAGTCAAGAAGCCTGGTTTCCCCATGATTCTGTTGCACGGTTTTGGAGCCTCGGTTTTCTCTTGGAAACAAGTCATGAAGCCTTTGGCAGAGGTTACTTTTTCAAAAGTTCTTGCCTTTGATAGGCCAGCATTTGGATTGACATCAAGGGTGGATTTATCGAAACATCTTTCTTCTTCTTCTTCGGGAAAAAGAGATGCAAAACCTCTAAATCCATATTCAATGGCATTCTCAGTGCTAGCTACCTTGTACTTTCTTGATATGTTGAATGCTGAGAAGGCAATTTTAGTTGGGTATGTGAATATGCTTTTATTTTATCAAGTTGCTTTGTTTTCTGATATATCAGGTTGATTTCATCCATTTTTTCAATATTGAATAATAGCCAAATAAAATTCGCATATTTTTATTGTCAGGCACTCCGCCGGTTCACTTGTGGCCGTTAATACATATTTTGAAGCTCCCGAACGTGTTGCAGCTCTGATCCTTGTTGCTCCAGCAATATTTGCGCCACTTACTAAGCCCAAGGTTGTTAAAGAAAACCCATCAAGACAAGATAACCAAATGAAAGAAGAGAGCAATTCTGCCAGTCAAAATCCAATTCTTGGGTTTGACAACATGTTGTCCAAGATTTCCAAGTTCATTGCGAATACAATAGCAAAGATGATGAGAGGGATGATAAATATGCTTAACTCTTTGTATAGGAAACTTTTATCAGCTATCCTGCGTTCTTCGGTAGCTATAATGCTGGTAATAAACTTGTTCATGGCTAATTTGATCCCATCTTTGTTACATTTGTGCCATGCGGCCGATTCCGATGCAATCCTTTGAAACAGACTTCGTGTTCTAATTGCCTTTCTAATGGCATTTTCCTTTGCATGTCATGTATCTTAGGTAAGAATGGCAATTAATAAGTTTGGTACTTCTGCTGTTCGAAATGCATGGTATGATCCAAATCAGGTCGCAGATCATATCCTTAGTGGTTATACAAAGGTAATCCCAATGAGATTTACTATTTCTTATTCTGCCACTGTTATCTTCTCTTTTCCCCCAAACCTCAATAGTCATGCTCATTTGGTTGCGGGCAATGAATGCAGCCATTGAGGGCCAAGGATTGGGATAAGGCACTAGTTGAATTCACGGTAGCAATGCTTCTGGATGAGGAATCCAATACAAAGCCATCACTTTCTCAACGACTTCATGAAATCTCATGTCCAGGTTAGTTTAGTCCTCAAAGATAATATCTGTATGATGTAGTTGACTTTGATAGCATATAGCTGTCATGTTCCAATCAATGGTGATAGAGATATTTTGTAAACCAGGCAAATGAATATTTTATTTCTAGTTTCATTCATGTATTTTGTATATTTATGTTGAATCATAGTCCTACCCTGCATAGTTGAAACCATGACTTGGGTATTGAAAATATAACTGATGAATGAACTGTTTTGATGAGCAGTACTGATTGTCACTGGAGATACCGACCGGCTAGTTCCTTCATGGAACGCTGAGAGACTTTCACAGGTTATACCAGGAGCATCGTTTGCCGTAATTAAGCAGTGTGGTCATTTGCCCCACGAAGAAAAGGTGGAGGAGTTTATCTCAATTGTTGAAAATTTCCTAAAGAGATTAGTGACCGATTCAAATGAGCAGTATCTACAAACCGTAACTTGAAAATTCAACCACTCGGCTTCATATTTTACTTTCACACAAGATCCATATTGAGAAAACTCCAAAGGCAACAGTTACACATACGAATGAAGATTCATTGAATGAGCAATGATGCATGCTCTTACTTAGGTTCTCAAGCATGATCACCTGATTCTAGCAGCTGGTAAAGGCTTGGAACTGGAAATATTCTGATAAGCAACGACCAATGATTTCATGTTCCGTTATAGGTTCTAGCCTGCTATTGTGTTTGAAGAAATCTTCACTCTGTGTGCCTGAATGATCTATAGCTTGATTAATACCATTGACCAGTGAGCCAAGCATAAGTGGCTCCTCGGATTTGATGAGAGTTACCATTAACAAATAACAATGATTAGTGAAATTATATATTTAATTTTGAAATGAATTCTAAATAGAAGCAGTTAAAGTTAGCAACTTAAGTAAACGAGCTTCCATTATTATGAATGACAGTCAGCACTTTCTTTAACATTAATCCCAAGAATGTAAAATTTATTTGTCATCCTGATGGAATGGCTATCTGGGCTATGTACAACCAAATAAAATTACATGAAATCATCCCTTAATGATTGTTCAGAAAGGAGGATTGATTTCTTTAATAAGATAATCATCCCCTAAGCTTTGAGAAACTTCTTCAAATCCTGACATAAAATCATCACCAAATATTAGAGCACCAGCTGCTAATGCCCCAGCACCTAACCCCATTGCAAGAGCTGTTGGTCCACCGGGATGTTTTCTTGGTGGTGGCATGTCAGTGTAGCTTGGTGGCAGACAATCATTTCTTGTGAAAAAAGTTGGAATATAACCAACATTGGAGAGTTGGGGCGGTGGTGGAGGAATTAGTGGTTCATAGCTTGGTTCACCCTCATGGGGATCAGCATTGTTTATAGCAGGGAATGACACTGAATGGAAATCAGGGACGGTTCTCTGATATTCATGATTTTCTTCCTGATGGTATGAATATTGAGGGTGTTTTTGCGGATAGGCTTGCCCTAATCCTCCCCTTGGGGTGAAGTATGTATTGTTGCCACCATTAAAAGATGCCATTCCACCTTTGACACCTAAAAATGGAAAAATTTATGTTTCGGATGAGTATATCCAATAATCTAATTAAGGTCTTTCTGAAAGAAGAGAAACCAAAGATGATGAATGCAGAACAAGCTATAGTGAAGCTGAAATGAAAAACTCTTTCTTTTCTATGGGTTGTGAAATAATTCTCATACCTGACTGGGATTTTTGCTCTTTTTTTACATCATGAACACAGATTGAAATATCAATGAAACCTCTTGGTTTGCCTGCATTCTTCTTGCGAAGTTGGTAGCTCCGAACTTCCGGTTGCCTTAGGTGTGGCTCCTCAGAATTCTTTACTCCCTTGTCAAGAAACTCTCTGAGATCAACAGTTGCTGTACCATGAAGCTTTTCCATGAGGAAGACAGGCTCAATACTGTAAACTTCCACGTTCAGTGCTGAATCTTGGAAATTTGGCACTGAATTATCAATGGGAATGGAAAATTTGGTTCTCCAAACAGGACTTGCATTCTCAGAATCATCAACCTTAGTGCAATATTTGCTGTTATAATCAATCCACACAACAGCAAACCATTGACGCTTCCACAGCGATGTGGAATGCTGAAGTCCATGAGCAGATACCAAGAACACCTCCACCCATGTTATACCCATATAGAGTGCACAGAGAAGAAAGAAAATGAGATGTGAAATGGATGTTGTTCCCTGTAAAATTCTTTAGATATGTGTTGTTCAGAAAAAAAGAGATGAAATTGAACACGTTTTTTAATGTAAAAATATGCATGCTTTACTTTGAGATGAGAAAATCCTTATTCCTAAGCTTCATTAGAGGGTACCCTTTTGCCAACTCTTGTTTTCCGGTTAAGTACATCACATGCAGGGAGGAATCTGTTTTCGTATACACATTGGGGAACAATTAAAAAGTACCCATGCAAAGATCATATCATTTACGCCAACTTTAATTTGATAAACTTACTTTTGATTGCTTAACAAACAATTTCATTTTGCTAATATTTTTTTATAAAATACATAAACAAATAAAGAACTTGGAAAAGTTAGGAGTATTTATATGAAGGTGCCCTCTCTAAAAAGGAGAGTATTCATCCATTTATCATAATGTTTTCTACATTTACAACGAAACTGCAACAATTTTTTTTTTACAAAGAAAAAATATATCCTATATTTAGCATTTACAAATTTTCAGTGGGGACACATATTTATCGAACCTCTTGTAGAGCAGTGTGTGTCTTGATTCTGCATACTGTTCATGTTGTTCTTGAAGAATCGTAGAGTCCCTTATGAGGGGGAATCGACAATAGCTTTCAACCTGCACGTGTAAAGGTCTGTTCTTCCTCGGAAGTTGATGAAGCAGTTCTGGTGTACATCATGGTTGTAGATCCTAAAATGTCACCTCCAAATCCACATGCCTTAAAAAACAACCTGCGAACAAAATTGAGGACACAACTTGCTATTCACAAAGGAATAAGATTGTTCACTCTAGAAGGAGTTGAGGAAAGTTGAGACCTCTCGTTCTCTGTGCAAAGGGCTGCTATGTCATAAACCTCTCTATTTGTAAGCATTCTGCAAACAAAAATGTTATATTAACTAATGTATAATAATTGATCTGCAAACCCAAAAGTAGCAAGTAAAATTATTAGTCATATATAGGACCAAGGAAAAGAGAAGTATCTTATTTGCAATACATATACAAGAAGACAACCTTTAAGACATATGAATCAGAATGTGATCAAAACATAAATGGCAAAAACCAACCATGAGTTGAAGTGAAATTCTATACCAACATTTCCAACATGGCAAAAGCTTCAGGATTGAGAGATTGAGAGCACATATTGAAAGTCCATAACAAAACAAGGTAAGGAACCATGCAAAGTAAAGCTAAATCATGACAAGAAGAAGACTAGTCTTGCATACCTCACAATCTTTTTAACTATCATCCTTCCAATTCCCATTCTCCTCAGAGATGGAACAACCTGCGAGACATTGAACCACGTTGATTCATATATGATATATCCATGTTAACCAAATTAACCCAGTAACCGAAAAACAAATATATAATAACCCAATGTTACAAGAAATCAGTTCTTCGGCATTTTATCAAACACGCAAAGCTCGTCCTTTTATTTTAGGTTAAATTTCTTTGTTTGTAATGTAGTTCACTAAATTTGTAATTTGTAATTTGTAATTTAATTTCTACACTTAAAATTTTTTTAATTACATCCATACACCAGTTTTAAATTTATACTCACCTCTCTGTCACTCTAAACACATTTAGTGTTAGATGCACGAAAATGCTTTTGTAACGTTTATTGTTAACAAGATTTAATTACAATTTTCTTTTTGTGAGCAGTAGCTAAACAAAGAAAAAAAAAAAAGCGCAAAAGAAAATATACTAAGCTAACTCCCCTGGAGTTCGAAGCCAAGTGCAACAGTATAAAACTAAGTTAGACATCAACTAAAAGCTTTTAAAATATAAGAATTTAATTAAAAAATTGAAAAATTAAATCTTTATTTTATTTTTGCAAGTGTTACCATGACATCATAAATTGAAGCAGTGAGGCCGCAGTCGGAAACAGCACGCCCAAACCCCACCAATTCACCGTCCGAAGGAGTTACCGGCGTCACACTCTCAAACAAATCCACCACTCCAAAACCTCCATCGTCATCACCATCAGCAGCGGAAAGAATGTGTTGAGACTTGCAGAAGACGGAGACAACGACGGCGCTGTGAGAGAGGGCAATGCGGAGCTTGCGAGTATCGAGGAAGAGGGGCTGATCCTCCGCGACATGGCTTGGGAACCTGTGGAAAGAGTAGTGGCACGTGGCGCAGAGGTCACGGAGTCGGAGTGGGTCGGCGTGGCGGGGATCGGTGGAGATGTAAATTGGGAAGATGGGTGGCCTGAGGAGAAGGTTCTTGTTGTTGGTGGTTGATTTTGTTGTTGTTGTTGTTCTCAGCCATTTGAGTTCCATGGTGGAATTTTTGGAGGTGGAACATTCTATGATCATCGGTAACTGTGCGTGCGCTACCACTCCCATTCTTACTCACTACTGAGCTTTTGGATAACGAAACCCAGTAGGGAGTTGGTTGGTACGTTATTCATAGGCTAATTGCTAATTTCCTTTTAATTTTTTTTTTTGGTAAAGCATCGTTTTCGTCCCTAACGTTTACGGTAAGTCTCAAAGATGTTCTTAACGTTTAAAACGTTCTATTTGTGTCCCTAACGTTTTGAAATTATATCAATTTGTCCCACTGTTAATTCTATTAGTATAAATCCCAATAATATTCTCTTCCAAATGTAAAATAAATTAAATATTAATTTTCTAGAGCCAATATTTACTACAATCACAATCGAACAACTAAAAAAGGGTAAAATTTGGATGAGGAAGAAGAACCGTTACAAGTTTCTCTTTTTTTGGTCTTTGTGTTGTGTTTGTATAGTGTGAAAAATAATAATGAACACGAATGAAGTGAACACGTCACTTATAATATTTTAGTGTTATAAACTAACTCATACATGTATGGCTTTGTTAGTAATTTTTAAAATTATTTGACGGTGGGACAAAATTAATACTTTTTCAAAACGTTAGGGATACAAATAGGACATTTTAAATGTTAAGGACATCTTTAAGACTTACCCCAAACGTTAGGGACGAAAATGATACTTTACCCTAATTTTTTATATACTATTTGAACGAGTAATTTGAAGAAATAAGTTCAACCAAGTCATTTATTTTTATGCTAAATAAAATATAGAATATTATTTCGGTGTCAAATAGTATAAAAAATAGCACACAAATCAAGTTTTATTTGACATTAAAATAGACTTTTAACTATTTAGCATAAAATAAATAACTTGGTGAACTTGGTTGATTAAATCACTTGTTTACATATAATTATTGTATTAGTTTATTACAAACGCCACTTGCCTATAGTCACCCTAAAAAAAAAGTACCTGCTTATTAATTAACTCTTTTAGTTGGGCCAACGATGGCCGGCCGAAACTCTAACCCTCTTCCTTTTTGTCCTTCGCTCTTCTACCTCTGTCACCTCCTCATCCTCCTCCTTCTTCTTCTTTCTTTTTTTTCTTATTATCTCACGGCAGTTTCTTCTTCTTCTTCCCCCTTTTTCACGCTGCGCCGTCACCCACCGCCTCCTCCCTTAAGATCTCACCGAGGCTTCCACCTGCCGCCTTTTTTTTTTTCCTCCTCTTTTTTGCGCCGCCCAGCTACCGCCTCCTCTTCCCGTGTTGTTTTTGTTGTTGTGTTGGTGAGGGCTCTGATGGGTGGTGACTTAGGGTTTAGGCGGCTATGGTTGGTGGTAATGGTAGGGGTGCAGACGATAAAGGAGTAACGGATGATCACTTTTATATTTCGTGTGTGATCATTTTTATTTTATTTAGATGATCTTTTTTTATTTATTGGATGATAATTTATTTATTGGCTCCTAATAATCATATAATGATGATTCGGTAATATTATTTTTTAAATAATAAATAAATAAATGGATTAGTTGAGATGACATATGATTAATATTTTAACTAAAATGTTTTGTATTTAAATTCTATACCTAACATTTTTTAATGAACTATATAACGAAAGATATTTTAGGAAAAAATTTAAATACAAATCCATCTCATTTTTACTAAACATTAATCTTTCCCATACTTTCATTATATATATTATAAATTATAAATAAATAATGCTACGAAATTAATATTAGGGAGCTAATAGGAAGCCAATAATTAAGTTATTATCCAAAGTTTATATGAATTATCATCCATAACTCATATATCCAACAATAATTTATCATTCAAAATTTATATAACTTATCATCCGTGATATATGTTGACTCCTTATTAGTCATAATATGTTGATTTTGTAATTTTTTTCATTATAAATAGATATGGTTTAGATATACATATTATATGCACACTAAAGGTAAATATCAAATTAATTACTATATATATGTTTTACAATTTGTTTTTATATGTATTTTTAGTATATTTTAAAATGAATTTCAAATAGCTAGGGATTGGTGTACACATAATCAGTGGCGGAGGGAAGGGGAGCAGCAGGCGCCATGGTCCCCCAAAAATTTTCAACGTCTTTGTATATATATAACATAATTTCAGTGTAAAATTTGATATTTTTTATTTGATAGTTTTATAAATATGAATAAGTTAATAAACAATATCATATAATCATTAAAATTTATTATTTTGACTAATATTTAATTAACAAACATATCTTTATATCTAAAAAATACGAAATTAACTATATTTTAAACTATAAATTTTAAAAAGAATGCCATACTGCCATCAATTTTAATTTGTTTTAGCTATTATATAACCGTCATGTTCAATCTAAGGTGTTATTATATGATGTTAAACTATAATCTAAATTATCACAAAAAAAAAAAACTATAATCTAAAGATGTTAAGGATTGATTGCTAAGAGTGATAACCAAAATATATTAAAATTGATGGTCATCTAACATTTTCCAAATTTTAAATACTAAATTATAAATTGTAAACTATAAATTCTAATAGTATAAAAAAATAAAGTGTTGCCTAGTTAATATTGATAAAAAAAAAATACTTTGTAATATTTCTCTAAGTTAATTATAATAAAAAATTTAAGCTAAAACATATCGTAAAATTTGAAGAAAAAAATTAATTGTAAAAAAATTAATGCTAACATATACAATTTTTTATTTTATATTAATAGTTAATCAATAATATATAAAAGTGTTGGTTAAAAATATAGTATTAAAATATTTGTTAAAAATATTAAACAACGGACTAAACATTAGCCAGTATAAATTTAAAATAACTTGCTTAAGCGTTTTTCTTCTAAAAATTTGGCACCCTTAGAATTGAAATTCTGGTTCCAGCACCGGACATAATATAGTTCATTATTATATTTTTCTTTCTCTTAATTTTTTTTTTTTGGTTACTTTCACTTTTAAATCAGTACAAGTTACTAATACAATTACTATAATTATGATTATCCTTGAAAATACTAATAAAGGAAATAGTACTTTTAGAAGAAAAAAAATTAATTTTTATTTCAAAAATAAAATAGGATAAAATAAAATATAAAGAATAAAAATAAGATATTTCAAATATTAGGAAAGAAATTAAAAATAATGTAATACAAATTAGAAATAGAAAAAGTTTTTTATCCTAAAAATGTCTATTTTAAATCATAAATTAAATTAATTATTCTCGACCAAATTAAACGTAAACTAGTTTTTTCTCGACCAAATTGGGAGAGGTTTCCGTAAACATGCTAAATGAAAATATAAAAGGCATAACAAAACTAAGCGCTTGACACATTAAACAAGGTCATAAATTATAGACAAATTTAAATTTTAACTAGCTTAGGTTAATGCGCGCGCGATGTGCTGTATGTTCCATGGTCTAAATAATTATTTGTTGTCAATATCTTTGTATTTAATTTAAATAATTTATAGACATTGTGAGTGATTGCTTATTTATAGATATTTTCGAATTTTAAAAATTTTTTTTTAATGATCAGAATTTCAATTTATTTATTTCAGTCAAACACCATAAAGGATCAAAATTTTAATTTCAAATTTACAGCCGTGCATTGTGCGATCTTTGTACGGGATAATTGATTTAGAGTTTAGATATTTCTCTTATTTAACATTTTTTATAATATTTTATTAAAAAAATAAAGTATTATTAATGCACAATTTTAAATTTAAATAAATAACCAAGAAAACATATTTAATTAGTATATTAATTTGCCATGAAATTAAACAGAAATTCATGAAATCTTACACTTTTTTCTTTAAAAAAATTAGCAATATTAATCTTTTAAGAACTAATATTTATGCCAAACACAATACAAATTAATTTATTATAAAAGTATAACAATAACTTTGATTAGATATTCATCATGCATATCATCCTTGTGGCGGCTACACTTTACACATAAATATTGCTTTTGCCTAAACAACAAGGAAAAACAGGCATAAATTATAAGCAATATTAAATCTCAACTCTAAAATAAATAACATTTCAAAACAACGCAAAAGTAAGAGTGAAGTAAAGAATTATTTTACCTTTTGGGGTGAACTACATTCCTATGTTTAATAAGTAAGACACCAAATAAATAAACTTTTTGTGAAATTGCTACCATAATTTAAGAAAGGATTAGACATGATGATGATGATGATGATGATGTGACAAAAAAAAAAAAAAAAAAAGAAATAACAAATCGCAAAACTATCAAATCTAGCAAATCACAAAGATAATCAATATAGCTTTACAATGATCAACGCATATGTTAATGTCCCACGCATCTTCTTGATGGATTTTTTTTTATCAATAAATTTAATTATGAATTTACGAAAATAAATATAACTATGTATATTTACTTTTTTACGTAACCTTAGTAGTGCCGTGGGATTAGGGGGCATCATATTAACTAGTGTCGCAGGGAATGGGTATGGCATTGGCTAGGTTTTTTGGAGCCAGTGCCGCTGGGACAGGGTGAGTAATCACCATGGCGGTGCCGCTGCACAGGGGGGCGGCACTAGCACATTCTTAGTGCCTCATGGTTAGGGTGCGACACTGGTTCAAATGGAGTGCCTCTGGCTAAGGCTGCGGCACTGGTTGATGTGAAACACTATATAAGCATGGTCTGGCACACCTAAAACCTCATTCCAAAATCTCAACCTCTCTCAATCCATTGTTTCTCACCAAAAAAATTATTATTTTTTTTTTGTTATGGATCAACCACAACCGCTGGTAATACGGTTGCACCCGAATGCGGCCGTCCACGATCGACAGGACGGAGTCTGGTTCCAATCCGACTCGCCCGTGGTGTTCCAACATGCCGATATAAGCACCATATCGGAGTTACACGCAGTTTTCCTGTACAACCTAGGGGGCAGATTCACACAGATCAGGAAAGTTGCGTATCGCTACCTGCAGTGGCAGCCCGACGGACGGTTTGTGCATCTGTTGGTGTGGCTCTTTAACGATGAGCACGTCCGTGTCACCTTTGGATTCCATCGCAGACTAATGCCGCAACACTGATGGATTTTTTGGTTGATGTGGGCCACATCCTAGCTGGCCAGCCGGTTTCCGCGACACCGATCTGGATTGCCAAACCCCCGCGCCGGAAACAGAGGCGGCCATGGGTCATTCAGAGGAGGATGATTCGGACTATGCGACGAGCACTGCTTCATCCTCGGATGGTCAGGAAGGCGGTGACGACGGGGCGGAAACCCGGTTAGCTAGCTGTCGCCGCTTTATCCTCCCGGCACCGCCTCCGATTCCAAGGGTGGAGGACGTGCCATGCTTTTTTAAGCAGCTTGATCTACACGAAGGGGCATGCTCCGATCCGTTGAATGCGGGGATGGGCAACGATTACAACACGGACCGGGGGGGGGCAGAGATCCGAGTCGGCCATCGGATGCGCAACCGGGAAACCGTCCAGACTACAGTAAAGAATTACAGCATAAGGCGGAATGCTGAGTACAGGGTTATCGAGTCGGACATAACGAAGTATCAGTGCCGGTGCAAGCACGCGGCGGATGGATGCCCGTGGAGCATTCGGGTTGCCTTCAGGCAGAACCTAGGATACTGGTAAGTGATTCCTGCCCACTGATCTGATTGTGTGATTTGTGAATGTGTAACTCTTCATGTCCCCCCAAGTAACGTTGTGGCTGTTGAAGGGAGGTTCGGAAGTTTGGAAATGCGCACATGTGCATTGCTCCGACGATGTCGGCTGACCATGATCAGTTGGACAGCAGCCTGATGGCTGCCGTCATCCTGCCGATGGTGAAGACTAACCCTTCGGTCTCGGTTGCCGCTCTCCAAAGTGCGATCCAGCAAGGCTACCACTTTTAAGCCTTCTTATCGCAAAGTGTGGATTGCGAAGAAGAAGGCCATCGTTATTCTGTACGGGCAGTGGGAGGAGGCGTATAACAGGGTACCGCGGCTACTGTAGGAGTTTCAGATGTTCCTACCGGGCACGGTGTCCGACCTTGAAATGGTGCCGTGTTACGACGGGACCGGCTAGACCATGGATCTCGACAGTTCGACAAAGCCTTCTGGTCGTTCCCCCCGTGCATCGAAGCATTCAAGCACTGCAAGAACTTCATTTCCATCGACGGGACCCACTTGTATGGGAAATACGGGGGGGTTTTGCTGATCGCAGTGGCCCAAGATGGGAACGACAATATCTTGCCGATTGCCTTTGCACTTGTTGAGTCTGAGACGACCGAGGCGTGATCCTTTTTTCTGTCGAACCTGCGAAGGCACGTCACTCCCCAAGAGGGTCTCATGGTTATTTCCGACAGGTCCAACATGATCAAAGCAGCTCTATCGGGCGGAGTTCCCGCCCATCCTGGATGAGAGCTTGTGGCCCGAGTGGAACGGGCCCACGATCCGCCTGAACCCGGCCATGCGACGCAAGAAGCGAGGCCGCCCTGTCTCAACCCGCATTAGGAACGACATGGACTTGGTTGAGCGCGCCGAGAAGAGATGCAGTTTGTGCCGACAGGTGGGGCACACCAAACGAGGGTGTCCGAACGCAACCCATGGAGACCAGTGATGGGGCATCAAAAGCGGTCTGGCAGTTAAGGCTTGTTCTTGTTATTGATTTCGCTATGTTGTTCGTTGTCGTAGATCTAAAATTATCGTCGGTGTTTTGCATGTAATGAACCTGCTTTGTTTTTAGTCATTGCGTGTAATGAACCTGCTTTGTTTTTAGTCATAGCATCGGTTTTTACGAAATGCAGCGTTGATAAAATAGAATCATGTTGGATAAATGATATGAATAAAACAGACCCTCATCCCATGAATCACATAAAATAGAAACAAATAAAACCTCAGTGCATATTGGAATTTCGATCCGGTTTCAAGTTACATACATAAAATAGAAATGCGAATACAAGCTCAGTACATGACGAAATTCCAATACGGTTTTGATTAAAAAACATAAAATACAACGACAAATGAGTAAATCTTTAAC
>JASCZI010091576.1:11584-23101 GCA_036250425.1 Stylosanthes scabra | reverse complement strand
TGATTTATTTATTTAGTTTCTAGATTTTTCTTTTATAATATCTAGATATTTATTTTGATCATACAAATATCTAGATATTTCTACAAATGTGTAGCAATATTAATAGCTTTGCTTTTGTACGGTACAAGTACGACGATGAGACGGCTGAAAAGGTAGTGAACTTTTTTCATGGTAGAAATGTAGACGATCGCGTACAAAGTCTCTATCTAGTTCACCAAGTATGGTCATAATGGAGATCACATCCGCAAGGGTAGGATTTTCTAATATGCGCCAAGATCTGAGCGAAGCCATTGTTCCAAGAGAAGATATCACGATGATGACAACTACATAAAAAAGATTATAGATGGAGAAGTTACAACAACAGTGACGAGAGGTTTAAGAGTAATTTAATCATGATCTCGTTAAATCAAGAAAATTAGGAAACCCTAGGTACTCCAGCAACTTGAAACATTAGATGAAATTGGTCATAACATCCCATTCTCTCTCATACATCTTATTCTCATCTCTCAATTCATATATTTATCTATTCTCTGATACTCTTATTCTATTGGTCAAATAGTCACTGTTCTAAGCGAATTGGTGTTTGAAAATAATCCTCGAAAGAACGATAACCCTTTAATTTCTACTCACTCTTATATTACTTGTGACCGGATGTACTTACCATAACTGAGTTTTATAAATTCAATAACGAGTATGTTGTAGATGCAGAGTACACTGCTTTTTGTTTTAAGTTTTGTTTTTCTTTTGCTTTTTTGTTTGTCGTTAGTTGCTCTTTTTTGAGTGCTGAGCTTCTTTTTTATTATACTTTCTCCCCGTCAAGATTAAGAGGTCCATATAGCTTGGTGAGTTTTAAGATGAAGAAATTTTTTAATAAAAAGATAAAAATTATTACATGAATAATTAATTTTATTTTTAAAAGTTAATAAAAATAAAATAATAAACCCTATGTGATAATTAAAATCACATACAATCTTTATTCTATTCATCGTAATTATCCCTCTTCATGATAGCAAGCATTCCAAAACTTTAACTACTTATTAAAAAAAAAAGTAACATGTTCGAGTTGTGGGCAATTTTTCATGTAATTTGTTGAAAGAATGATAATACTTCAAATGGGAAGTTTAGAAAAAGCTTTGTGTTCTTCCTCCCCATAATGAAAATGTTTCGATCAATAGTTTTTTTTTTCTTTCTTTTTTTATCTAACTATCATGATATATTACGTCTCTCAAAAGTTTATTCTAATTAGAGAAGTTACATAAATATATCTCTGCCGCACATCTTTGCCTACTTCACGCAATACCCATCTTATTTTGTTTGCGAGAATTTTTTGCAATGGCTCTTCTTTTTCTTTTTAATTTACTTTATGTTAAATTCATTCTTTTCTCTCTTTTTTTCCATGTTCAATATGGATCGAAATCTAGACACTTTGATCATAGAGGAAGTTTTAACACACAATATTATAATATCACTTCTTCTAAAATTTAAGCAACTAGCTAGAGGGCCATATTTAATTATAATTATAAGCACGTTAAGAATTTCAGACATCATTTTAGATATTAATTCAATAGTTATATCTCTAACACTACTTATAACCCAATGTTTATCTTTTTTTTTTTTCAGGAAAATAAGACAAAAATATATAATTGAATATTTAATTGATTATTAGAGTTTGTGAATGAAAAGTCTAGAATTCATTCTTTATTGAACTAAAATAAAAAATAGTATAAAATAAATAAAAAATACTAAAGATATGACTATTTAGGATAAAGTATATTTTTTGTCCTCAAATGTTTGCGAAAAATTTCAAAAATATCTCTAACGCTTAATTTGATTCAATTTTATCCTTAACGTTTTCAATTAGTTTCAATTCTATCCCTACTATCAAATATTTAACGGTCACCGTGTGGTTAACAATACCTTTTCAAGTTTATACTCAAAATACTATTCAACTTCATCATCATTATCATGAAATCATCATTTTTCTCTCATCAAATCATCATTCCTCCCACCAACGCTCACCATCATCATAATCTCTTCCTCCCCTTTACATCGACGTTGATATCATCGCCATGACCTTTTTAAAACTCATCAAATCTCCACATTTGATAGGTATCGATACTGATGGATGATATATAAAGAAAGATAAAATTAGAAAAAAAAAACTTTATTATATATTGACTATAAAAAATTTAACAATAAAAACATATTTGAAACTATTTAAAAACGTTAAAAATAAAATTGAATCAAATTAAACATTAAAAAGATTTTTGAAATTTTTCATATATTTGTTGAGGAAAAATAAAACTTTACCCAACTATTTATATTTTTTCCTATCAATTAAGCTTTAATAACAGCTATATAGAATGAAATTATATAATATCTCTTACAGGAAAATGATATAATTAACCTACGTAATAGTATAAAGCTATTCTACTGCTCTAATTTGATTATAGATGTACGTAGGACCACATGCTACCCGCCGTGGAAGCAGCCATTGTAGTTTAGTTCAACTAACTACCACGCATTCTTAAATAATAAACCTTTATTCAACCTCAATTGATTGATTTGTCACTGACAATATTGTTCATTATTTTTATAAATTGTTTTTATTTGGGTGACTAAAATAAGTGGATATATTCCGTAATCATAATTACATACTAATAAGTAATAACGGTATTGCTTAACACACTTATGTTACGTTTACATTAAAATTAATAATTTATTGGATACATATCTATAAATAAAAAGATTCTTTTGAACTACACAAAGTACTAAGTAGCGGTCAATATATGACTAATAACGGATAAAATGACATTAATCTAACTTTAGCAAGTTATGAGGGCTTTGATTATTATCCTAATTAATTAAAAGTAGTGTGGAACTCGCAGGGGTTCGTTACACACCATTGGTTCAAGCTAATTCAAATATTCCACACGATCTTCAAGTGAAGAAATTTTCTAACATGGCTTTAATTTCACTTTCTAGGGTCAAAGATTAGCAACCCTTATCTGAATATTAATGGCCGAACCTAACAATTATATAAAGTAAACTCTTTTGAATTTTCGTGAAGATAAATACTCTCACGCTATGTTCATGCAGTTTCTTTGAAAGAGACCAATATAAACTTCTGCATATGATATAGTACACTGTTATAAAATAATAATATATTTTGCCAACCCTAAAAAATTAAAGGATGGCAATCAATGTTAAAAAATAAGTCGATTGCCAATGAATATGCAAGTATATAAATGTAAAAAATTTACTTGCATCACTAGAATTCGAAATATTTAAAGGGTTATATATTTAATTTTCAGAGATGTGGATTGAATATATAGTACATATATTAGTATCTAAATGTTTTTCTATCTACTTGACTGCGCTACTGGTTTATAAAAATAATAGTGTACCAACTATAATTTAATGTAATTCAGATTCTTCATCATTTGGCTATTGGCTTATATATGTTTAGACAAAGTATCACGTCCAATAAAAAAAAAAAGGTATAAAGTTGTACCAACTACTACGTTGAATGCTACTCTTTTAAAGTTTGAAGAAGGAGCGTCCAAAAAAAAAAAAAAAGGAGAAAGTCAGAAGAATCTTAAATGTTAAGCATGTAAACTAACGGTCAAATTGTTGGATATTTACAGATTAATCAATTCAATTATTATTAGGAAAATTCTACTATAAACACAGTTAGAGTGTCTTTTAGTGTGGACAATTAAATTTTTGTAATATCAAGAAATTTATCTTTTTTATTATGATTGTAATTATTACACAAACTCCAATATCACAATATTTAAGACCATGTACTTAAGTGGTGTTGAAAAACATCAATAGTATAATATAATATTTTTATTTTTTTTAACACAACGGTGCTCGATCTAGCAGTTAGAAATGGCAAAATGGGCTGAAATCGTTGGGTCGATCCGTCAAACCTACCAAAAAGCGAGTTGTGCTAGGATATTCAATCTGCCGAATAAAGAAAACCCGTCAAACCTGCACTGCCAAATTGGTGAGTTTTAATGGGGTAGGTCAAGCCAGACTGTTGACTGTTGAGCCAAGGTATTTTTTACTTTTAATTTACAAAATATTTATGAATATTAAAAATTATTATTTTGATTTCTTTATTTATTTTATATTGTTATATAGTTATTTTATATTTTAAAATAATATATTTTAACGAATAATTTTATTAACATTGATAATTTAAAAAAAATTAAAAATATTAAACTATTTTTTATTCCGATTTTAAATAAATTATTATTTATTAGATTATTTTTAATGAATTTAACTATATTTTTTTTTAAAATTGAGCGGACTAATAATCCGTTGGGGCTCGCAAATCCGCCATAAAGCCGAGCACGCCACCATTTTGAGCTTGCAACACTTTGTGACCCGCCCCGCCTCGTTTTTTTGCGGGGTGGGACGGGCTACATGCTATGCCACCGATACAAGCAGTGACAGCTCCTACAATACGTCGTTTCTCAAGTTGACGATGATCAAACAATATGTGTTAGATACGGCGGAGCATCTACGGTGGTGCATCCACAACAGCACAGAGACGGCGAACGGCGATGCAACCACAACAGTGCAGAGACGATGGTGCAGCTAAGATGAAATACTAAATCATAGCAGGAGCGACAGAGACAGTGAGAGCATGCGACATCTGGTTACAGCGCCGGTCACCGTAGAGCAAGGAGGAAGACAAAGATGTTATCTTGCTGTTCTCAGGAGTAGGGTGCGGAAGTTGGATCGGACGAGTGCTTTGGGCTCGAGTAGAATTTTAGGCATAGCCCATGAAAAGAAAAATGGAATGAGTCTCTAAAGAACAAATTAAAAAAAAAAAGAAAGGATTTGTTTGTAATATATATATAAAATTTTATTTAAAGTTAATTTTATACACTTTATTTCTTAGGATAATTATATTTTAATTATAAATAATTATTCAAACAAGAATTAAATTTTAGTAAATATTTGTAATTTTTTATAAAAAGTAATTAGGCTCATGCAAAATTAATTTTTTTCATTTTTAATAAATTAATTTCATTTTCAAATAATAAATAAAATAAAATAAATATCACTTAATTACTTTGTCTATGATTAATTGTTATACTGATTATAGCAATTCTAATTCCACATGAAATACATTTGTTGCAGAAAATTGAGGGTTAATTAATACCTCAAATTACTCATTCTTATAGCTAAAAATAAATGAATGGTCAAGATTTAATCAAAGAACTTATCCTCACAGAAAGATACTTTTGATGTCTTCATAAAAAATCTCACCTTATTATTATTGTTATTTTAAATTAAAAAACCTTTCACGTTATTTTATTTCACCATGTTCTAGTCTGGAATTTGTCAATGAGATATGGACAAAAGTAGGGATACTAAATTGTGTATTGTGTCTTTCTTGATATAAATGACACAAAAACATTAATAAGAGACACAAGTTATTTTTTATTATTAATTTTTTATAATTACCTTACATTTTTTATTATTTAATTTTTCCTTCTAAATTTTGTGTGACGACAACAGAGAATAAATTAAATTAGACTTTTCATAATGTGTTATCCTGGATTTTGTTTATGAACAAACAAAATATACAAATAGTATTAATTTTTCTGTTTTTTTTATCATCTATGTCTTGTCTTGCTATGTTTTCCGAACCAAATCCATTCCTAAAAAATAAATTTCTCTTTTACATTCCTTTAAGCCTTTGGGTTAAATAAACAACCACTTGCTAGTTTTTTTATTTTTAGTACTACTCGAGGAGTCAATTATTATATTTCTAGAGGATATCCATGACAATATGTAATGAAAATTAATCTTTAATGGTAAGTGTTTGAGCATTTTTCGGACTTTTATTATTGTTAATATTTCTTTATGTTTTGTGAATAACAAGTAAAACTGATTGAGTGTCATGATTTCATCACTTCTTTCAAAAGTTTAAAATGATAAGAAGAAACAACATAAATAATTATATTTTTAATATATTATTTTATATAATATTTTTTTCTTTTTTATTTTGGGTTTACATAAACTTTTATATAGACTTTATTTTTCATTTATTTTGCCTTATGCTAAGTTATAAGCTTTAATATCATATAAAAAATCATTTTTTAAAAAAAGTTTAAACCGATAAAAAGAAGTAATATAATAAATAATTATAACTCTAATACTTAACATGTATTGTCGTATTGATGCAATAAAGTTTCGGATTATAGTATTATTAGAATTATAATTGGAGCATATATAGATTGATTATTGATATTCATGAAAAGATAGGGGTACATAACTACATATTACGACACAAAGGAATTAATTAAAGAATTAATTTCTTAAATTAGTATCAATCAATTTTTTAAAATTCTATTTTATTTTAAATTTTATTTAAACCATAATAATCTTAAACTGTCAGTTTTAAATTCTAAATTCTAAATAAAAATAGAACTTTTACAATTTTAAAAGATTGACTATTATTAATTATTTAAAAATTAGTTTTTTATACTTATTATACCAAATATAATATAATCATTACCAAAGAAAATTTGAACATGCCCTAATTAAGACACAACAAATTCATTACTAATACGGTGATAGTTCTCTCAATTAAATAAGAAGAATGAAATATGATATATAATATGAATTAATCTAATGTACCACGGAACATTTTCGTACACATTCTTTATAACATGGAAAAATATAGATATTAGTACAGAAAAATAAAATTTATGTGCTGATATTTATATTTTTCTGTGTTAAAAATGGTGTGTACCGAAGTGTATAATGAATGGTACATGTAGCATTAATCTAAAATTGTCAAAAAGATTATACCTCTCTTTAGATTGTTTTTGAAAAAAATTTTATTACTTTCATTTTTTCAAAGGTTTTTTTTTTAAGATAAAAAATCTTTTTCATGTTTAGATAGATTGTTTTTTTAAAAAATTAAATATTAAAAGCTTCTTTTACTTTTTTTTAAGTAAGGTATTGTTGGGCTTTTGGAAAAAGTGAATAATTTATTCTTTTAATAAAAATACTTTTTTTAAAAAAAAAAATGTATCCCAACATATTTGAAATTTAATAAAAATATTTTATTTTAAAAAATAATTTTTTTACTGAAATAAGTCAATCCAAACAAATGCTATATAAGATAATTTTGAATCCATTGTACATTAATATATTATTGCTCACTTGGGTATGAGCTGTATGTATTGACAATATATTCAAATTAAGCATATCACCTCCCTCAAGGCTAATAAGAGAAGTTTCTTTGTATATTTTACTTACTTCTCTTAAACGTTATATGATTGCTGTAGGTAGCATTTAGCCAGCAAATGTTGACAAATTAACCATTTCATATATGCTTGTGACTTCTGAGTGCTTATTTGGTTTGTGCTTTTCACACGACAAAGTAAAACCCGCGTAGCGACATAACTTGTCCTCTCTATACACATAACATAATCAACTATCAATTGCAAAGAAAGATTACACTATATCATCATTACTAATAACAAATATTTGCACATCTTTATCATTTAGATTTGACATATAATATACTTTATGTTAATGTCAATTGTTCTTACGGGATAAGTATGGGAGATGTATAACTCGTTTTTTTTTTTTTTTTATTATAAATAAATTAGGTCTCTTCTATGGCATATACTCTGACACTCAAATTAGATTATCATCGATATTAGGGCTAGGTATGAATAAAAATAAAAGCGCATCTTGTTCGGTGCCATTGTATGCTATTTATAAAAATAATTGGCCATGTGTCCATTACTAACTGGTGGTGATCTATTAAAATTGTAGCATTAAAAAATGAGAAACGCTACACCAATAGAATTTATTATTTTTTATTAGCATGTAATCATCAAATACTTTGCGCCTATAAATTAAATAATTTATATATTTTTTTTTTATATTTTGCATTCATAATTATTATATTTTGCACATATAATTTTTAAACATTGCATCTATGTTATACATATTTTATACTAATATTTCTAGACTTACTATATATAAATAAATTATTAGTTATGTTTGCTAATTATACTGAATTAAATTTGCTGGTGATATAGAATTTCTCTTAAAAAAATAAGGTGGTTAGTTATCTTCAAAAAATGTTGAATGAGCAATGCGCAATAACATTGGAGGTGGTTAATTGTGAATCATGAAAAATATTAATGTTCTTTCATCTAATCTCTAATGGACAAGTTGTAATTGCTGAATTATAGGTAATAGTTGTTGAATTATAAAGATTATATTACGACTGAATTATACTGGTATTTTCATTGTTGCATGGAGGGATCATCAATAATTCAATGGTTAGTTAATTAAAATAAATGTTTATAAGCTTGTATATGTATAATTGAATCAAGTGAGTAAATACGAATACTTACCCAAATAATTATATGGTGAGAGAAGTCTTCAAAGGACCAAATTGTGAGCCATAACCATATTAATTAGGAAAGGGAAAAAATTTGAGAATTAGGTAGGAGATTGAGAGGGGCGAATGGTGGATAACACACTGATGAGAATGATTAATATGAGATTTGTTTAAGCAATTAAAAAGAAGAATGCTTGTTATAGCTTAGATTTGTGAACTTTAATTTCTTCAATTTTCTATATAAATAAATATTAGTGAAATGTTTAATTATTTGCTCTGTATGTATGTTAAGTGTTATTAGCTCCTGTGTGATGTAAGGATCGCATGAAAAGTATCACATCAAAGCGTTACATAATGGGACCCTTCTTAAAGTAAAATGGTTTACTAAATAGTTGACAAATCATCAAAGCAGGCAAAGCAAGTCTTCGGTTCACAAAACAGCAGTGACGCGCCTTCTCACTTCTTTATCTTTGAATTGGTATAAAAAAACAAAAGAAAATGCTCCTTGTTAGTAAAAAATTAATTATATTAATATAAAATATATATTAAAACAAATAAAATAATATTTATATATAAATATATAATAATTAATTTTTAGTGTGTATATATACGTTTTTGAATTTCTATAGAAATTTTCTTCTCTTCTGTGTTTAAAATACTTTAGAATTTTAACAAGTTTTATTTTATAATAATATATATACCTTATGAAATTTCCAGAATACTCAATTGTTTGTCTTTATTTGAGCTACCTTTTTTTACTAATATTTACTAGAGAAGTTTATTCTGCTTCCAGATTATTAAATATTGAGTTTTGTTTGTTTAATTAATTATTATCAAATATGTAACTGTTTCGATTAACAAGCAAACAAAAAGACCTGAGTATTTTTTGTTGATAAATATTTTGACTCAGTAAATTACCAGAGTAAGTTGTTAATAACTAAATTAAAATATTTAGATATATTCCAGGAAGAATAAAGCCTTCCGAAAAATTAAATTTTCTAATCAAGTGACAATCATAATTAAGACTTATATGTGTGTAGATAGCATATTGACACTTTCACTTTTTAGAATCATCTCCAATTTTAATTTCCTGCATGCACTAATGACTTGGCCATATTTCTACGTGTTAGGTTAGGTTATTACCTGCCGAGCCAAACCGCCTTTAGACCCCATGGATCACTATATATATGACACTTTGATAACACACATAAACCACAACCTTAGATACAAAAAAGTCTCTATATAGATTACAGACATATATAACTAATTAATCATATATATGGCTTCTAGATTGGTGATTGCTTTGGCTATCTTTGCCCTTGTATTGGGGCATGGAAATGCTCAACTTTCCACAAACTTCTACGCTAGTTCATGCCCCAAACTCTTTTCCACTGTGAAATCCACAGTGCAATCTGCCGTATCAAAGGAAGCCCGTATGGGTGCTTCTCTCCTCCGTTTGTTCTTCCATGATTGCTTTGTCAATGTAATTTCTAATACCCCTTAACTTCATTTTATTCTTATTATATATTTTTAAACCAATTTATTAGGTGTACACTAAAATCATATGTAAGTATAAACTATATGTTATAGTAATATATATATATATATATATATATATTGAAAATGAACTATTTTTAAGAAACTAAAACCTTACATATTAATATACAAATACATAATAACTAAAGGAAAATTTTAGTGTATTCTTATTTTTCAACTTATATCCCCTTCATGCATGCATGCATATATGAACAGATTAAATTCATGATATATATTTTGATGTACATGCATTAGTATATAGAAAATGTTCAAGGGCCGGTAATTTTATTGTATTGGTCACCACATACACTTTAATAATATGTTTGGGCTGTCTTTATTTTACATTAACAAATAAAAATAATGTGTTACTTGGTTAAGTATTAGCCAAAAATAATTGTGCAGGTCATGTACCTGCTTCTTATGAATTATTGTGTGTTATTGATCGTATATCAACAATCAAGTTAAAAGTATACACAAGCTTAACTTGTTCATGGTTGAGACCTATGTGATAATAAAAAATAATGGATGTCAATTAATTAGTATACGAATTCAAAAACAAAATCATTACATAAATTCTTCTCATCATGTATACCTACGATATTTTATATTTATAAACAAATGATTAGATTATTTATTGGTTACCTACATATGTTTTAAGTGCTATATATTCTGGGTTTTGAATATAATATTGTTATTATTGCTATTATTAGTACTAGCTAGGCACCATGAGTGTTTGTGCTGTGTATTGTTGTGTTGCTTTACCTATCTAATAAAAATGGAATATTGAGACTCTCCTTAATTAATTACGTATGAAGAAACATGATTTTGAACTCGGGTGTGTAGCTTGGTGACAAGTAATTTGTTGCCGACACACTTTTTGGAAAAGCGTTGAACGTACTAAAAACAAGTTCAATATGCAATAATTTCCTTCTCTCCGCGTATTAGCTTTTTCATCTCTTGTCACCAAACGCCAACTATATTCTTTTATCCACAAAATTCTACATGGTGTATATTGAAGTTATAGTTATAAAAAGTTTACACTAAAAATATTCATACATAACAATTTTTATTTTCGTATAAAAACATAATTAATATTAATTAATTATATATTTAAATTATTTTTAATTATTAAAAATATTAACATTAAAATAATTTTTATTATAAATAACATATTTGTATGTATAGAGTGAGATAAAAATATAAAATGAAGTTAATTGGACAGAACTCAAGAAACTTTAGGTAATTAATTCGATTTTTAAATCTTACCTTTGAATCAATATCAACAAACTCTCTCATTTTCTACGCTGAAAATATTAGATAGATTATGGAGTAATCAATATTTATTTGATATGTAGGGATGTGATGGATCGATTCTATTAGACGACACATCAAGCTTCATCGGAGAGAAGAACGCAAACCCAAACAAGAACTCAGCCCGTGGATTCGAAGTCATTGACGCCATCAAATCTGCCATTGAGAAAGTGTGCCCTGGTGTTGTCTCTTGCGCTGATATCCTCGCCATTGCTGCTAGAGACTCTGTTCAGATCCTTGAAGGCCCAAATTGGGACGTCAAACTTGGAAGAAGAGAT
>JASCZI010091576.1:0-11574 GCA_036250425.1 Stylosanthes scabra | reverse complement strand
CCGCCAGCCAGTCCGCCGCCAACAACGGCATCCCTCCACCCACTTCCAACCTCAACCAACTCATCTCCAGGTTCAGTGCTCTTGGACTTTCCACCAAGGACTTGGTCGCTCTTTCAGGTACAGTAAAATTTAAGAGTTAATTTTTTACCTGTTAATTTTATGACGGAAAATGATACATCATCATTAATTTAATTTAATTTATTTTAATCATTATTGTCAAACTATAAATTAAATATGTAGATAATTGATGATTAATAGTGATAGTCAAAATAAATTAAAATTGATGGTCATGTAATATTTTTTATCCTCGTAACTCTTAATATTAACTAAACACAAAGAAAACAGAGTAGTGTTTGTCCAAAATTAAACTATTAATTCAATTCAGTTGAATTGATCTCGTCTTAATTAATCTCTGGATTCTAAATCTCTGATGATGGTTGTAGGTGGTCACACAATTGGACAAGCAAGGTGCACCAACTTCAGAGCGAGAATCTACAACGAGAGCAACATAGAAGCTTCATTCGCCACAAGCAAGAAAACCAACTGCCCAAGAGCATCCGGTACAGGGGATAACAACCTTTCCCCGCTTGATCTCCAAACACCCACAGCGTTCGACAACAACTACTTTAGGAACCTTGTTCAGAACAAGGGGCTCCTCCACTCCGACCAGCAACTCTTCAACGGTGGCTCCACCGACTCTATAGTCAGAGGCTACGCCTCCAACCCTTCCTCCTTCTCCTCTGACTTCATCAGCGCCATGATCAAGATGGGAGACACTAGTCCCCTCACTGGTTCCAACGGTGAAATCAGGAAGAACTGCAGGAGGATCAACTAAATCATATAGATTATTATTGAAGTATACAATAAGTTGTTAAACATGTTTTGATTGCTCTATCTTTTTCTTATTTCCGATTGCAATTCATGTGTAACGTAGTGTGTCCACTCTCCCTTCATTTTGCTTCAATCCTTATGATTAGTTTTTGTAGGATTATTATTATTATATTAAGTAAGGCTTTATAAAGGCCGAAGAAGAAGGTTTAGGGTTTTAATTGATTTGATCTATAACTGTGCTCTTCATATTTCTATAAGTTAATTGATACTATTATACTAATCATTTTTATGGACTTAATGAGAATTCTATGATGGCATGGTGTGAATTGGCTAACCATGGCTATGATTTGACCTGCCAATAGTTTATTTATATGTGGCATAGGTTGGTCTCAATGGCAGAAGTTGATCATTGATCAAGTCTTAATGTTAAGTGCGGTGAATTGAATATGTTTTAGCCCAATGCATTTTAGGAATTCTGTAGGTAAGAAATGGACTGTTGTCTAGTGGGCCTTTGTATGGGTAAAAAATGGGGGATAATTTAGAATGTTATTTAAACAAAGCCCATCAAAATAAAATGGAGTGAACTATAACCAAAAAAAAAAAAAGAAAATTTCTCACATGTGCGAGTAGTGTGTGTTGTGTTTGAATGTAAAAAAAAAAATAAAAGGAAATAAAAGGGGTGTAAGGTGTAAATGTAACTTTTAATGAATACCAAAAAAAATTATTCTTTTCAACAATTATTTTTAGAGAAAACCAACTTTGATGCAATGATTATAAATAGAAAATTTTATTTCCTACTTCACTTAATACAAGTAACAGTTGATTTTGACCAACCAAGTCTAACCAAGTCATTTATTTCTATACTAAATAAAGTTCTATTTGACATCGAAAGATTCTTCTATTTAGCATAGAAATAAATGACTTGGTTAGACTTGGTTAGCCAAAACCACTTGTTCAAATAGCATTACTCAATAGATAATTAGTGTCAAATAAGATATAGATTGTTTTTTTTTAGAAAATGATAATTAAAACTTAAAAGAGTCAATTAAACGTTATTGAAGTCTGTTGAGTGTAGTATTTAGCTAAGTGTATTTTAGCTTGGCTTATATGATTGTGTCGCTCAGCTTGTGTTAGTGTGTGGCTGGGGATATAAGTGACTGGCTTCTGTTTGTATCATTGAGTACTTTTACATTTTCTCAATAATACATTTTACGCTTTACTTTCTCTCTCTCTCTCTTAGCTTTGCTTCTTTGTTCTTCAAAAAAGTTCTTTTCCTTGCTTCTTGTTCTTGGTGCTGGATCCACCACATGTTATCAAGAGCTGGAAGATCGAATCTGCCATGACTTTAATTCCATCATCTCAACCGAATATTAAGAATGGTCTAGTTCCACTCTCTGATAAACAGGACGAAGACAATTTTTTCACATGGAGAAAATCTGTGTTTCTCACCATCAAAATCCTAAAATTGCAAGATCACTTTGATTCGTCAAAAGCTCCACCTCAGTTCGAAGAGATTTCGTCAAATGATGAGAAAGATGTTGAATCTGTGAGTAAAACCCCCATTGTCACCGGAGCTGAGGCTATACCTACCTGAAGAAATCTGCATCTCCAACGATCATCCAAGAATCAGAGAAATTTCTTGAGTGGTCCCAGCATGATTCAGCTCTTATGACATTGCTGGATGTCTCTATGAGCATCACTTACAAGAACAAGGTGGTTCATTGTAAGACTTTTGCCGAAAGTTGGGATACTATCACCCATGTCTTCACTGCTTCTTCAAGAACTCGCATCCAGAGCCTCAAGACTCAGCTCAGAGCAACCAAGAAGACAGGTACAATCCCTGAGTACCTTCAATCTATCAAAAAGCTTGTAGATTCTCTTCACTTTATTGGACACCTGTTTTCTGAAGATGACCATATTCAAGCAATCTTGGATGGATTACCTGATGAGTACGACGGGTACGTCACCTCAGTGATGTCCAGAATGACCTCTTTTACCATTCATGAGGTAGAAAGCTTTCTTCTTGCCTTTGAGGATAGAATTAATCGCAAAAACAAACCACCACTGATTGCTCATTTTACCCAAGCCTCTAGTACTGCAACTTTTGACCAATCTTATGGAAGAGGAGGCAGGAATGATAGAGGAGCTGGAAGAGGAGGCATGAATGGTAGAGAAACTGGAAGAAATCAAGGAAACAGGCCTCAGTGCCAACTGTGTGGAAGACTTGGCCACACAGTTCATATATGCTATTACAGATTTGATGCAAACTATCAATTCTCTGCTCTATGAACAGTGAAAAATGTGCCTTATGCCAACACCTATCCACCGCCACCCTCCACCTCCTTCCATCAGCCAAAGGCATACCTTACTGCACCTACCTCTACATCAGACTCTCCATGGTTTGCAGACTCGGGAGCCTCTCATCATGTCACAGCTGAACACGCCAACATTATGCAACATTCAGACTCTGCCTAGACTCCTGACCAGCTTTATGTTGGTAATGGAAAAGGAGTTTCGATTCTTGACTCTGGAAATTCATTTCTCCTTGATAAATCTAAAAGTACTTATTATCGGCTCACTAATTTGCTTCATGTTCCATCTGTTTCACAGAACTTATTAAGTGTTTCTAAGTTTGCTCATGACAATAATGTTTACTTTGAATTTTGGCCTCAGTTTTGTTTTATTCGTGACCAAGTTACCAAGGATCTACTTCTTCAGGGCAGAGCTAGAGTGGGATCTACTTCTTTGACAATTTAGTCATCCCAAGCAAGACTACTTTAGGACAGAATCCTCCTCTGTCCTCTTCTTAGTGCTCGGTTAATCCTGTGAATTTTTCTTTACATTCTTGCTCAAATTTAGATTCTGTTTCAGACTCTACAACAATACCATGCTTAGTGCAAAAATCTAGTAATGTTGATACTTTCCATCCTATGAATAATAACACATCTTCCTTTCTTAATTGTATTGCTACTAACCAAGTATCCTATGTTCCTCTCAATACTAGTAACTCTATAAATAATGCCACCAACATTCACTCTAATGATTCTGCTTATAATTTTTCTACTTATAATTCTATTTCTAACACTGCTGCTCCTAAAATCCTTTTTACCAACAAGAAATATCAGAATGCTTATGAATTATGGCACAAAAGATTAGGCAATTGCAATATTAACAGTGTCCATGTAGTTATGAATGCTTGTAATGTTTCCATCCATTTTCCTAATTTTGATAAAAAGCTTTGTGAGTTTTGTACAGTAGCAAAAATGCATCAACTGCCTTTTCCCTCTTCTAAAACTACATATAATATTCCTTTAGAATTGGTATATATTGATATTTGGGGACCTACCTCCTTTATGTCCTATGGTGGACACAAATATTATGTTAGTATCATGGATGCTCATTCTAGATATGTTTGTCTCTTTCTTTTAAATAAAAAATCCCAAGCACTTATAGCATTTCAGAGTTATAAAGTGTATATGGAACATCAGACAGGTTGTAAAATTAAGGCTTTGCAAAGTGATAATGGGAAGGAATTCACATTTGCTGCCTTTACAAATTTTTTAAAAGAAAATGGCATTTTTCATAGGCTATCATGTCCCTATACTCACCAACAACAAGGGAGTATAGAGAGAAAGCACCGGCACATCACGGAAACCGGTCTTTCTCTTCTTGCTACTGCTTCAATGCCACTTAAATTTTGTGGCTCAGCCTTTACCACAGCGGTTTATTTGATAAACAGGATGCCTACACCTGTTTTACAAATGCAAACCCCCTTTGAAAAACTTTTCAATCGCAAACCGAACTACAGTCTCTTAAAAATTTTTGGTTGCAGCTGCTATCCCTGTCCACGGCCTTATAACTCACATAAATTCCATTTTAAAAGTCAACAATGTGTTTTCCTTGGGTATGATTCTCAGCATAGTGGGTATAAGTGTCTTAGCAGGGAAGGCATGATATATTATTGTAAGAATGTTGTATTTGATGACTCTATATTTTCATACAATGATCTATTTTGTCAAACTTCTAAGAGTACTAACACTAGTGTACCAAGCTCTTCTCTTTCTGCAGGGGTGATACCTCTTGTTCCTAACTCTGTCTTATCAACCAATCACAAGGAACAAGATGCCTTATCAACTCCATCATCACAGAACCTGGCTGGTAATGACAATGGTGTGGCATCTACCCCCTTCATCAATGCCTCAGGATCCACCTCGCCAACTGAGACACCTCCTAGTATATTTCCAACCACTACTCAAGTCCAGGTTCTAATTATTGGCTTAGAAACAGTATTGCCTCCCATTTCTGGTTCTTCATCTACTACTCTACCTACTACTATTGCATCTAATACTAACATGCATCCTATGATTACTAGATCCAAAATTGGTAATTTAAAACCTAGGACTATGGTTGCTATAATAGATAAACATATTGATTATTCTAAAACTGTCCCTAAAACTCCACAACAAGCTAAATGGGTTCCACAGTGGGCTAGGGAAATGGAAACTGAACTTCAAGCCTTAGCCAAATGCAAAACTTGGAGTTTGGTTGATCCTCCCCCCAATGCAACTGTGGTAAATTGTAAATGGGTATTTGCTCAAAAGAATAATCCACACGGTGATATTGTAAGATATAAAGTTAGGCTTATTGCAAAGGGTTTTCAACAAAAGGAAGGCATAGATTATGATGAAATTTTTAGCCCGGTTATTAGACCTACCATAATTCGAATTATCTTAACTATTGCCCTTACACAAGGGTGGTCTTTAAGACAATTTGACTTTGATAATGCCTTTCTAAATGAAATACTTTCTGAAAATGCTTTTATGAAACAACCTCCGGGTCTTAGTTTTGATAATTCCTATAAAATTTGCAAACTTCACAAAGCCATTTATGGCCTTAAACAAGCTCCAAGGGCTTGGTATAAGACCTTGGCTTCAACATTAAATCAATTCGGTTTTCATAATGCAACACATGATGTTGCTCTTTTTATTCAAAAAAGACAAAAATTAAACTTAGTTTTCTCTTTAAAAGACTTGGGTAAATTAAATTATTTTCTTGGCTTGGAAGTGACTGATTTCGGTAATCACAAACTTCTTCTTAGCCAAGCCAAATATACTAGAGATCTGTTAACTAAGGCAGGAATGGTAGAGGCTAAGCCTATGCCAACACCTATCCTTTCAAACATTAAATTACATTCTGGTGACTCTGATGTGTTTGAAGACCCAAAGAAATATAGAACCATTGTAGGGGCCTTATATTTCATATGCTGTAAAAAATTGCTCTCAATTTATGCAGAATTCAACAATTCAACACTGGAAGGCAGTCAAAAGAGTCCTTCGTTATTTGCAAGGTATAGTAAATCAGGGAATAATTTTTTCTAAGTGTACTGATTATCGTATATTGGCATTTTCAGATGCAGACTGAGCTTCAGATTTGGATGACAGAAGGAGCACCAGTGGTTTCTGCATATTTCTAGGAGCAAATCTTATATCATGGAAATGCTGCAAACAGTCGAAGATTAGCCGATCCAGCACCGAAGCCGAGTTTCGGGCAATTGCCACCACTCAGACAGAAATCATGTTTATTCTGCTGCTGCTAAGAGAATTGCAAGTTCCTCAAACTACATCACCAACAATATATTGTGATAACAAGAGTGCTTGTCACCTCACTGCCAATCCAGTTCTTCATGGTAGAAGCAAGCATCTTGAGATTGATCTATTCTTTCTAAGAGACCTAGTGGCTGAGAAGAAATTGTATGTGGCACATGTGCCTGCTCTTGAGCAAGTAGCAGATATTCTAACAAAACTATTGGGTCATACTTTATTTGATAGGTTTTGATCCAAACTTAGGATTGGAGTGAAGCCCCTATCTAAGTTTGAGGGGGGTGTTGAGTGTAGTATTTAGCTAAGTGTATTTTAGCTTGGCTTATATGATTGTGTCGCTCAACTTGTGTTAGTGTGTGTCTGAGTATATAAGTGACTGACTTCTGGTTGTATCATTGAGTACTTTTACATTTTCTTAATAATACATTTTACGCTTTATTTTCTCTCTCTCTCTTAGCTTTGTTTCTCTGTTCTTCAAGAAAGTTCTTCTTCTTGTTTTTGGTGCTGGATCCACCACAAAGTCACCAAAAAAAAATTAAGCGTTATTGAAGTTACCCAAAAAAAAAAAATTAAACGTTATTGATAACATTAGGGTGGTATTTATAAGGAAATGGATAACGAAGAGATGACATGCCACATTTAATTTGTGGGAATTCAAACGGAAAAAATTGAATTGAATTTTGTTTAGAGGAATTGATGAGTGTGGTTTGTGGCGTTTTTGTATTTTTGTTTTCTTTTTAGTGTTCCAGCCATCATTCAGTCCATTGGCCCCCCAAATTCGGAGTTGTGGTCGCTGCCCTCCCTTTCCAGACGTAGACACTCCTAATCATTATGGGGGCACATTAGTTAAAGAAGACAGACAACCTTTTCTCATTTATAAGATTTTGTATATTTCTTTCTTTAACCCCAAAGACTGACCATATACTTGTTGTATCTATAGTGGTTATAGCATTTGCAATGTACTTATCATGTAGTTGTTGATGTAGCATTTTGGTTTCTTTTTCAATTAGTTTACTCAATCATCTTTTGATACTTAAATTATTTTCTCTGTTAAGTGATAAAGATGCAGTCGAACTCAGTTCTTGAAGCATTTGGTAATGCAAAGACTGTAAAAAATTCCAATTCTAGGTAAAGAACCTTCTAGATATGTTCTAGGTGCTTGGCTTTTGATATAATCCATCGTGTATATCTGATAAATGTATCCTATCTGTACCACATTTTCATGAGCACTCAGATTTCGATGTTGCTGATAAGATACTAGCTACTTCTTTCTCATTGTTATTCGTCATGTCTTATATAATTTGCCTTGTCTGTATAAGAATATATGATAGTCTGACCGGCAATCTTTTTAAAACTGCTTTGCTTCGGTTCCATATTTTCAAACATGGAGAGATCCTTAAAGCAGATGTAGGTTGTTCCAGATTTAGGCTATTCACTTTCAGAAAAACATGTATAACTTTATGGACTCATTGGATTTCTGCTGTGGATTTGTTACAGATGTGTGCACAAGCAGCAAAGGCACACAAATAAAAGGGAACATGAGATTTTGGGAACAATGCTATGACTGATATGACTCAGATTTGGAGATATGTCTCAAGTTTTTGGTTGTGTCTTGCTATCATGGAGAACTAAAAAAAGTTTGTACTGTTGAATGGATTGGCATTTAGCTAAAAGTTGAATTTATTCATTTATTGGCATTTAGCTGGTGGATCAAGAACTTCGCAGTGAGAAGAGAAGGGGTTGATTAGCATCTTGCCAGTGCTTGATGTTGTTGAAATTAAGACCCTGAGCCCAATTGTATCTCAATTAAGCATTTAGTTTGCATTTTCATTTTCAGTGTTTTCTGTTTTCTGGATTTTATGAAGGAAAAAGATAAAACAGGGGAAACAATAAAATCTTGTTTTTTTGTTGTTTTCACTTTTTTTTTTCACAAAATCCAAAAAGAAAACAGTGAAAATGAAAATAGAAAATGAAAATATAAACCAAATGCAGGTTTTTCCTTCTTTTTGAGTTCCCCTCCCTCCTTATTTTTAGGGGTAAAAATCCTATTTTGTAATTGTCATTTTTATTCATGTTCCTTTGCTTGCAGGTATTGATTTTCTAGACCAAAGTGAAAAAGTAGTCCAAGGTGCTTCATCTGATTCTCATAAGCTTGAAACAAAAAAAAAAAACAAAAAAAAACAGAATGATGTTGTTCATTGGTATTCCAATTATAGCTAGATTAAATGAGCAGCTTTTGCTTTCACTTTATAATTTACATTTATATAAATTCATCTTTTTCTCACAACAAGTTTTGTAATGGTAGAAATTGAATAACTAATGGATTTTGCAAATTCCAGAGGGTAGCTGCTCAAACATTACATTTATCAAGGGGAGCGGAGAAACCAAGTGGGAGGGTCACATAGATAGTTGTTCTTGAAGGCTTATGCAGATTTAGTGTCCAGAAGCTTAGCACAAGAGGAACATACCATACTGTAAGGATATCGTCCCCTAAGATGACTAAGACTGGTAATTCCATTATTATCTTTATCTTCTATAACTCCTGCATAGGAAATTTACACTTTTATACTTGGCTTTTCTCAACATTTAAATTAACTAATGGAAGTCAAACAATAATAACATGTTAGAGATGTATCCTTGCTAGTTATGTTTTCCATTTGAGGTTTGATATTGTTTTTTCCCGCAAGAATTAAAGCAATTAACTTTTAGAATTATGATAATAAGGCAAAATGGAAGCTTTAAGTAAGTTTTCTTGTGATTTTGTTATCGGCGAGATGTAATTCATTTTCTTTGAAGATGCTAAATTGCTTCCATTTTTCTACTCTAGAGATGGAACAAGTGGAGCAAGACCCATATTTCATAATGGTGTCTCGCCAATTTAAAGCAACTGCCATGAACTTATTTCTGCTTTGGAACTGGTAATGCTTCTACTTGAATATTTCTTCCACTGACATTGACTGAATACATGAAATGCCATTTGAGTATTAAACTTTAAAAATCTTAGAGTATTAGTATAATTTGTTGAATAATATAGTACCTGGAAACGTTTTCAGTATAACGCTTCGGTTTGTTTAAGATAGGATATGATTGTTCAATGTTCAACATATATCCTGACAACTTTTACATAGTCTAATTTGTTAGGTAACCTGTTTGGGCTTTTATATTATTGTTAGAGGCCATTATTTATAGTATTTTGGGCATGCCATGCTTTCTTTATTGCATTCATATTTCATGCTATGTGCTCATATTTTGAGCTTAATTTACATAAACAAAAAACTGGTGGAAGGACAAAAGTCCTTTTGATACAGTTCTAGTTCAAAAGTTGGTGATAGCTTTGAGATAAGTTTTGAAGAACAACTATGTATGTTGGATTCAGTTGAGCCCAAAGTGAGGCTTTTAATTTGGTACGACTTCTGGTCTTATTATTTTGTTACTTTTGATTCTCCTATTATTTTTTGGGGTTTTTTATTCTCATATGCATTTAGTTTTTGGTTCATAAAGATATAATTAGAAAAAGTAAATAGTATAATTTATAAATGTATTAATGTTTTAGCGTGAATAATAATGACAACAAAAATTGTAATTTTAGCAGCCATGTAAATTATCGGTAAAATTAGTTTTAATGGTAATAACAATGGTAACTTAAAGTATTACAATTTTGGAATTGCCTTTAGTGACCATATAAATTGCCGACAAAATGACCGCTAAATGATATATATTTTTTGTGGCCATTAATATGACATTTACTAGCTAAACTTATAATTGCCGCTAAAACATTTTAGCGATGAAGTATAAGACGTTTAATATTTAATTGCCGGTAAATATATTAGCAGTTATTTCTATTGCTACTAAAATCAAAATTAATGACCGCTAAAAGTCATTTTTCCTGTAATGATATAATTATGATGCATGAACACGAATAGGGACACATGACACGACACAAGATACACGGACAAACTATTTTAAATTTTTTATGACACAACGACACGTCATATATATATTTATTTATTTAAAGTAAAATATGAATTAGTATTTTAAATATTTTTACTATATTTTTTAATTATATAAAATATTAAGATAATTTTTAGTTTAAATAAATAGTAATATATACTATTTTTAAACTCATTTTAAGAATATAAGTTACGAATAAAGTTGGATACAGAAATGTGTAATGATATTTTAGTACCTTAAGCCTCATGTGTGTCCCAAAAAAGTTTGTTTTTTATTTCTAATTTTTTTAAGTACACAGAAAACACACATGTCTGATGAATGTCGATGAGTGTCATATCCAAAATGTGTCCAACACGCGAACACGACAATTCATCGAAGTATCCATGCTTTAGTATAATGTATAGGGTTTTTGGATGGGATAATTAACCTTAATTAGTATTCATTTCTTAACAATTCCATTTAAATATATTATTAACGATAATGCTATGTGTACACTTACCAACCAAATCCAATCAAGTCATTTATTTCTATGTTAAATAAAAGACTATTTTGATGTCGAATACCATAAAAAATAACAACAAAACAAACTTTTATTTGACATCAAAATAGTATTCTATTTGACATAGAACTTAAGGTCAGTAAAAGATGGTTGAGCTTTTGAAAGTGAAAGAAATTTAGATTAAGTTTGTTGTCGGGTGTTCTAAGTAAAATCCAAAGGCTAATCTCTCAGGTTTTTCTTGTTTGTGATTAATAAGATGAAGAACAATGAGATAAACAAATAAAGAGAGTAATTTCTCAGCATCTCAAAATGTTTTCGGCCCTTTTGAACAGCTTGAAAAGTTCATGAGAGCAGTTAGGAGAATATTTATACTAATTCATTTTGAATGGAGAACATATTACTTTATGACAAAGACAATTTTAGTGTATTTTTTTGTTCTCCAGCGTTGGTATTAAAAGGTATTTTATGGTTTTTTTTCTTTGTTCTAAAAAATTTACCTATAATGATGAAAGAGGAGAAGTTGATCTCTACAAGTTAAGGTAGTAGTTCTGACATTGCTCCGAGTGTTCACTTTGAGGGGTTGCAAGTGTTAGTCATGTAGCACGGATACTCAAGAGGGGGTGAATTGAGTATCTCAACAACAATGAATAATTTTTGCGGAAACGTAAATATCTAAGAATAATGAACAACACA
>JASCZI010091575.1:8982-20544 GCA_036250425.1 Stylosanthes scabra | reverse complement strand
AAGTTAATTTGATGTCACGTTTCTTTTCACTGCAAGTTCAACTATCAATCAAAGTTCAATTTTCCATTCTTCAATCTAGAACTTGATCAAACCGAGAGGTAATCTTGTTTCTTGCTTTCAATTCTTCATTTCGAGAGGAACCATTAATTGATTGTGTTTGAGAATTGTCCTTCATAATCATTCAGTAAATTAGAGATAATAAATTGGATGTTTATGCAATCATTCTGTGAATTTCAATTAGGGTTAGTTAGATTAGTAAGTGACATAAAATTAATCTATAATCATTCTTGTAATTCACATAATTAAACTAGATTTAATCTTAACCTCTGTCATATTTAGTTAATCAAGAGATTGATAATTAATTAGGATTAGAAAAACTTAATTACTAAGAGATTAGGGTTTAGTTAATTAGGGTTCATTGGGATTTGATGATTACTTGCATGAGAAGAAAGTGATTAATTAAATTAGGGTTTTGTTTGGGTGAATATCTCTAAATCCTTGGTTTGTCCTCATTATTATTGTCATTCTCATTGATTTTTGTTTGCTGTCCAAGTTTTATTATTGTTGATTTTTGCTTTAATTTGTGTGATTTACATGATTTGACTAGGTTAAGTTAGATTCTGATTTACCACCACTTTGATTATTGATTTGTCTAATTAAAGAATCCAATTAATCATTGTTGCTTAGCCCATTAATCTCTGTGGGAACGATACTCTACTCACTTACTTATTACTTGATACGATGCAGTGCACTTGCCGGTGGAAGTCCGGAATTTCCGCAAGGATTTCGGGCATCAAGTTGAAATGTGGGGATGACCTTAGCTGCCGATCCCTAAGGGCAACAGATGGGAGGAACAGAGTTAATCTCGAGGCCGTTAACGCTACGCCCCTGCCAATAACGGGAGGACCTTAACGACGTGAACTTGATGGGTTATTCGAGTTCGTCGAATACCAAAGGTCTTACGTTATTGTGTATGCCAAGGACTTTCGGATAGGGGCTAATTCTACCACTTGACCATTTGACAATAGTGGCTAGTTTCCTTTAAGTGACAGTCCATCTAAACTGGGATCAGTAGTGACCATAGGGACGCGTGGTATTTCAACCTATGGCCGAGCACTCTTTAACATTCTGCAAGTTTATTCTGTCTCTTTGCTCTCCTCTCAAAACTCAATTGTAACCCCAAACTCTTTTCTCAATCAAAAGCAAAACCACTGTTTTCATTTCCTAGGGAGAACGACCCGAGTCTAGTACTCGGTATTTTTAACTGGTTGTACCCTGTGACACATTTTCAACTAAATTTGATAAGGTTCCTGTGATACTGGTCCGGAGCTATCTGCAACGACACTCCGCTTTTTTCGGACCGGTCTCAGGGCTGCATCAGCAACATTGGAATTTTCCAAAAGAAAGAAAACTAAACTGAAATATAAGAAGAAATAATACTAGAAAGGGGATCTCAAGAAGACGAAGGGCGATTCTCCATGACTCGAGTAGCAGCATCCAAGATCGCTGACGGAGAGAGGCGCTGCTGTTCAAAGACCAAGGCATTCCTTGCACACCACAGTTGCCAGACCAGAGTTGTAACGAAGTCTCGCCTCAGCGTCGTTGTAGCTCCCTATTGCAACAATGCATCAAGTGAAAGCCACCATCACCATGGTTCACCCACCGTTCGAGGAAGAGGGAAGCCAACTAGTCTCCAGACTTCGATGGAATTAGGGCACTCCCAGAAGCAGTGGAAGACAGTTTTGGATGTGTATTTATACTTATTTTTATTAATATAAAAGTATTATTAATAATAAAAGATAAAAAATTATAACTCTTATTAAAAGGTGATCATTTAAATATTAAAAAATTTATATTGTATTTTAATAATTTTAAGTAATATTTAGTTAAATTGGTCTAACTATGACTTAACTTTGATTAACCATTAAATTATTAAATCAATAGTTTGTCCGGTTGAATGACCAGTTTGCATAAACATACAAGTTTTTTTTCACAAAACGTATAAGGGTTTTTACTTTTTATTTTTTTTGGTTGATGGGTTTTTATTTTTATTTTCTATTTTCATAGGTTTTAATTTGGAAAATAATGGAAGCCCTAGTTTGAGATGGGTCCATTTTCAACGCTTCGGATGTGAAGGACCGAGTAACTTTATGTGCTTCAGTGCACATAACATGTTTTCATAATTTTTAAAACTAAATTTTAACCCTATAAAACCAAATTATTCACATAATTTTATTTATTTAATCATTTTAGACCAATTCCTCAAATCTTCTTCTTTCTTTCTTTTTTCACTATCTTTTTTCATCCTCTTCCTACCCAGATTCTGAAGTTAACAACATCAGGAGGAGGCCTTTAAAGGGGTCGAAGCTATCATTGTTTCCTTTTTCATTTTTCCTTTGAGATGTATAATTTAAAAGTCATTAGTTAACGTTAATTGATAATAGAACATTAGAACCTTTTATCACCAAGGGTGATGGCGTTAGGCTTGGTAGGAGAGGCATTCTACAATAATGAGAAAAATCTAAGTTCTACTTGTGGAGAGAATGCTTGATTGTGTTAAAAAATATTAGTTCCCTCCTCTTGGAAATCTAAAAAAATAAAATAAAATAAATAGGACCTGTGGCTAATAACCTCTACTTTCTGCTCATGATTCACTATGATTTGGGTTAGACTCCTTCATTATTTTGTTAGCAACTCACTTATAAATATCCTTTTTATGAGCATCTCATGAGTTATGAGGACATTTCATGAAATTAAATTGGAGCAAAATTTTCTTCAAATCAAAATTTTAAGTGTATCGGAAATCCCAATGGTGATGAAGGAGGAGATGTTGAAATGATAGTAGTGGACAGAAAGGGATAAGAACTGGACTACAGGAGAGAGAAAGGCAGAGAAAAATAGGGAAGATCAGTTGTTGGGTTGAAAAAGAATAAAATTTATTTGAATGAGTGAATCTGTGAATATATAAATGTTAGGGGTTATAATGTAGTTTTCAAAATATAAAAAACATGATATGTTCACCTAAACACACAAAGTCACTGTGTGCACGAAACCCGAAGCCCATTTTCAAGGACGATCTTCGAACTCCACTGTTTTGGAGCACCAATAAGAGAATAAGCCCAACATCAAGAATCATTTATCTCGCAGGTTCCAAACATCCAATTTACACGATCTGTGGTGCTCCCAACGTTAACCGTCAACAAAAGTACTACATGTCGACGCCACTCCCATGTTCCGACTAAGCATCGCCGACTGCCGCGGCGGAGATAGCTGAGAGACGTTCTCCGGCGAGGAAGCGAATGTCTTGTGCGCCGATTTCATTATACCAACACAATTTGGAGCTCTGTTTCGCTATTTCTACGCCACCATGTCAAGGTTCTTCGTGTTTTGCCTTTCTATAAGACGATACCTCACAATAAATGGTTTCTTTTGCTGTTGAAGGCTTAAGAATCTCAGTGATTTCATTCTTAAAATCTTTGTTTCAGTAGTATTAAGCGTTATACTGTGAAGCATTTCATCCTTGTAAACTTGTTTGCTGGTAACATACTTTGCTACAACTATTTTACATCTAAAAGTTGGTGTTCATGATTTAAGTTAGAAATTACTAGAACATAGCAACCGTATGTTAGCCCTCATTTCTGGAGTTTGTATGATGTGTTTTATATACAATTATGATCAATTTGGATTTGTCTTTTGAAGCTTTTTGGTTTAATATTCTTTTACTACTTGCTTCATTTGAGTTAAACCAATGTGACTGAAAATTTTTACATCCGATATGCAGGTTTGTTGTTTGTGAAAATGTTAGAAGGTTGGCGCGTTCTTCTGGTCAGAAACACAAAATTCATTTCTTTGATGTATTTAATCTTGAGCCCTATCATCCAAGATACTCTGCATACTCCATGTACCAATTTTTCTCATCCCATAGTAGACTTGTGCACAAAGGACAAACTCCGCTCATGTACGTTTTCAAATTAAAGTACAATAACACCAATGTAATTCGCAAATGGAGGAACATCTATAACCCCCCTACAAATAGTGCAAACGGCCACCATCCTCATGTTGTTTGGAACAAGATTTCTCAAATGTGTTTCCATTATAGACCAACTCCACCACCAATAGGTCAGATTGCCCGTGCAGTTAGTTTTGCATTGGCCCGATCTAATATTCTTATTCCTGGTTTCATTGCATTCGCAATAGGGGAGCTTGCTTGGACACAACAGTCATGTGCTGAAGCAGAATCCTTCCCAAACAGAGATTCATTTTACATGCATGCACTAGATGGACGTATATATCTGACCTCGGTTATCTTAGAAGCTCTCGAGATTGTTATCTTGTTTATCAGGGCTATCTATTTAATAGTTTTATTCTTCCCCTGCATAGCTATGGCCCCTTTAGTGAACCATTTTGGTGATCAGTTTAGGAAAACATGGATTCATGTTGTCCGCCTTACACTTGAAAAGGCAGGGCCAGCATTCATTAAATGGGGTCAATGGGCTGCAACCAGACCAGATCTTTTCCCTAGGGATCTCTGTGGTGAACTTTCAGAATTTCACACCAAAGCACCATCGCACAAATTTACTTATAGCAGAGCTTGCATTGAAAATGCATTCGGCCGCAAGTTGTCAGAAATATTTGAAAATTTTGATGAGGAACCAGTAGCATCAGGAAGCATTGCTCAAGTTCATCGAGCTACCCTAAAATACAAATACCCAGGCCAGCAGATGAAACCTCTTGTCGTGGCCGTGAAGGTCCGACATCCAGGGGTGGCTGATGCAATCAGAAGGGATTTCGTCATCATCAATCTTATGGCTAAGATTTCATGTTTATTCCCTAATTTGAAGTGGCTGAGATTAGATGAAAGTGTGCAGCAATTTGCTGTTTATATGATGTCTCAAGTTGATCTTTCAAGGGAAGCAGCACATCTTAGTCGTTTTATCTACAATTTCCGCAGATGGAAAGATGTTTCATTCCCAATGCCTCTATACCCCCTAGTGCATCCATCTGTTTTGGTGGAAACCTATGAACAAGGTGAAAGTGTTTTGCACTATGTTGATGATCTTGAAGGACAGGAGCATATCAAAAGTGCCCTAGCACATATTGGAACACATGCTCTTTTAAAGATGCTTTTGGTAAAAACTTCTGAATCTTATTTTTTTATGCACTCCATTCTTTCTTTTGCAGGTTTTGTCTTTATTAGGTCCTGTTGAAATTGTTTTAAGATTCATGGAAATAGTGATATGATTTTGTACCTTAATTTTATCCAGAGAAATAACTTTGTGTATGCATGTAAGCAATCATTTGGGCACATGTGTGTGTGTGAGAGAGGGAGAGAGGGTACTTGAAATGAAAGTCTAAAGCTAGTTCAGAAACTGCTTCATTTGCCAATAATATCACTAGTAATATTTGCAAGATACAAACATCCATTTTCTGTATGGTTTTAATAAGACAACTTGATAATATGTATACATCATATGACAATGTGTTTATCTTCCAAGAAGAAGAAAACCAAGATTTGAATAAAGAACTTGTTAATATTCTATTTATAAATTCCACATTGTAATTTACTAATTTGTAATAGGTAGTCCAATGGTGATTTTAGGACTAGAGATTGAAATCTTAAGAGAAGAATGGTGAGAAAGAAGCCACCAGTCATTGAATATTTTCTTAATGGCTTTGTATAATTTACATGCATGATGACATAAGTTATTGTTGAGATCCTGAAGCATTCATCTTTTTCCTTGCAGATATAAATTTCAATTGCTGATTCCTTGCTGTTTGGCTAGTTAGACATTTGACTGAATAATCACTGCCTTATATATATCTTCTCTTCCAGGTGGATAATTTTATTCATGCAGACATGCATCCAGGAAATATTCTTGTCCGTGTTGCAAAAAGCAAATTATCACCTATAGGGCTCTTCAAGTCAAGGCCTCATGTCATTTTTCTTGATGTAGGCCTTACTACTGAACTTTCTAAAATGGAACGGGAAAATTTACTGAAGTTCTTTCAGGCTGTTGCTCTTCAAGATGGCCGTAGTACTGCAGAGTCTACTCTTAGGTTATCAAAACGACAAAATTGTCCAGACCCCATATCTTTCACTGAGGTGAAGATTTTCTTTACTTGTGTTTTCAATGTCCACTGTTGTATTTGCATCCAGTGAGGGGAACGTGACAAGTTTGGTTGGTTAGTACTGGAGTTTGTTATTTGTCGAGTAAGAGAAAGAATATCAATTCTAGGTGATTTGGTAAGGGGTCGACTGAATGAGCCGTCATACGTACGAGTGTTAGATTACTTTGGAGTTAGATTTATGAGGGTTGGAATGGCTGAGAGTTAGGCAGAATTTGGGAGAAAATTTGGAGGAGGCCAGGAGATTTTCTCCTCAGTTTATTTTCATTTTGTTACCAACTACAAGATTCAGAGGCTGAATTCCCTATTGAAATCTCAGCTTCTTCATTAATATACAGCAGTTTCAAGTCTATTTCGCCCAACATATGTAGGTTCTATCAACTAGTATTGGAGCTTTCGGTCCTAGTATTCCTATACAAGATTTGAACCAGAAAAACTTTAGGAGAAAGTCAGAGTAACCTGTAGTGGTATAAGCTTACCACATTTTACATAGATTGTCATTCTTATAGATGCATGATTTAGTTCAAGCAAACCGTATATGAATAAAGAACTCCTAAATCTGAGAAGCTACCAAGGGTGGTAAAACCAAAATGCTCAGCACATTTCTTTCTTTATGTTTAGTTTAGTTTCGTATTGCATACATGGTTCATAGGCTGAGTTCCCAATTGGAATCTTGGCTTCAGTAATATAAATCAGTCTCATTTCTATTTTCTCTACTAAATACCAGGTTTGATCATTCTTGGAAACATAAACTTTTTTTTTTGGTTGCAATTGCTTGTGACAGTGATCTAATATGCTTACAATTTATAAATGATTTGTGTCATCTTTCAGACAATGATGAAACTTAAAGGATTATGCTTGCATTTTTCTTAGAAAAAAGTTATGAGCATTCTTGATCTCTTGTATCTTATTTAACAGCTAGCCGTTACGTGTTAAGAGAGTTGTTTCTTTTAACATATACCATATTGTTACGGAATTTGCCTATACTTTTCCCAAATGAAATTTGATAGCATTTAACAGGAGGTGGAGAAATCATTTGACTTCTGGAGATCCACAGAAGGTGAAAGAGTCAGCACAGCTGACCGTATACAACAGTTGCTTGAGCATGTTAGGTGCCATAAAGTCAATTTGGATGGCAATGTCTGTGCTGTTATGGTGACCACATTGGTTCTGGAGGTAAAGTTCTGCCTCATAATCACCCTTTTGACAATGTTTTTGTATTGTTATAAATGAATTGAATATTGATTGCTTGGGTACTATTCTGCTTTTGTGCATTTCCATTGTATGTGATTGAAAAAAGTTTATATCTTTCTTCTGGTTGCTCCCGACACTGCTAATCTGGATATAGTTGTGAAAATGACTTATTGTTGACACATCCAAAAGGTGACTGAGAATTTTTCTATGAACTGCTGAAGTATGAAAATTCCTTCGGAAAAAACAATTCAAATCTGATCTCATTTTCAGTCGTAGTATAAAGAGCTCATTAACATCATGCCCACAAAGATAGAAGGCAAACCATAAACACCTATGATGTAGACGGGGAGATCCCTAGATCCTAAGGGCGACGGGAGACACGTTCCAGTGAGGTTGGTTGGTTTCTGTGTGAGAAGTGGGTCTTGCAAAGATACTCTAATGCTCAAGTCTGGGGAGGTCTCCAAGGTAGAGAGCTTTAGGATTGGATGTGATCATACCTCAGGGGAGTTGAGAACTCTCCTATTTATATTGATCAAGTCTAAGATGGCAATGATTTGATCCCGGATTCTTTGAGATCAGATCGTATCTTTCCCTTCAAGGCCTTAGGGCTGACATTAGGCGGCCTGGATAGTCGTAGGCTTTGGTTTCATCCCTGATTGGACCTTGAGGCTGACCTCAAGTGTTCCGCCCGTAATGTCGGCAGCCCCTATAACATCGGGTCCAGAACATATATGTTAGTCTTAGGTCAAATTAATATTTTAAATCATAATTAACTCAATTCTTTGTAGGCACCTCATCATGCTTAAAATCATCTATTTTAAAGATTAATCCACCCCAGCATTTGCCATGTCTTCATAGTCACAGAAACTATAGAACTTACGTGAGCTCTAAAATGAAACTGTTATTTGTTTAGCATGAGTTGATTTCTGGTCACTTTCTTAGAGTTGGCAGCGAAGGCTTGATCCGGAATATGATGTTATGCAAACTTTGCAGACACTCTTATTTAAAAAAGAGGACTGGGCAGAGTCTATGTCTCATGCCATCGAAGGAGTGGTAGCTCCGTAAAAGAGATGGCTATTTGATGGAAGTTCTTTCCTTTCCCCCAAATTTAAGGTTGTACACTTAGCAATAGCTGATGATTTGTATTCAGTCCTTTTCAGCTTCTTTTTATTGTAGTTCTTAACGAGTTCTTAGAAATACAGGGAACTAGTTATTGTAAAGTTTTGAATAAATTTTTTATTTTATGGGTATTAACCTTTGATGTAAACTAAAATAAAAATCACAACATAAAATGCATAAGCATTCATTTTTGTTTTGGAAGAATGTATGTAAACACTTAATTTCAAGGACAGCTTATGAAGATTAATATTTTGTGATTCTTGAGTTCTTAAGGAAATTCTCCAAACTTATCGAGGGTAATAACCTTTGTGGCATTCTTAGTCTTATCAATTTTAGATTGTGGCGCCTTGTTCTATCTTTAAATACATATCAGTTATTAGCTACGTCCATAACTGTATCTACATAACTACGATTTCAGCCATTCTTGAGTCTAATTTGTAGTTCAGATCATGAACTTTCTTTTCGTTCGTCAAATTTCGAGTTTTGCAGTTTTGCAGCCTCAGTTACAATAGCTTCTGCGAGTTTCAACCTTAGTACATCCTCTTCTTGTTGATTCATGAAGTTTGGGTTATATCACGAATAAAATACATTAATAAATTTAAAAAATATTTTATGATAAAATATTATTCCTAAGGTTAAAATATGTAAAATATTGTGCTATTGATTTTTAATAAGATTTATTTAAAAGAAATGTAAAACGTTGAACTAATGATTGAGTAACAGGATATGGTCATAAACACACATATACACACTCAGCCAATTCTTGTCCTCTACTAGGAATGAATTATCACATCATGAGCACAATCTTATATTACTCACGTTCTCAGAAGTCAAAATCTTCCTGATTAGGCTTTGGTGAGGTTAGCAATGCTGTATAGAGCCTAAGCCTGTCTTCTCCTAAGGAAGAGGAACGCGACAGAGGCCTCCTTGGCCTTATAAAGGACAAGGAAGTCAAAGTCAACCGATGCTTGTACCTCCTCCAAGCCAATTGAATCGCCACGGCAGCCCATGTTCGCCATCCTGGGGAATAATACCTGGCACTTCTTTTCACTTTTTCCTTCACGAAAGTGTACCTAAAGTGCTGGGTAACATACTTCACATCCTCTGCTTCTAGACCGAATGCCTCGGTGGTTTCGAGTGTTACAAGAGTCGATGAAGACGGCGGAAGGCGCTCTATGAAGGGTCTCCTTAAACACCACGAAAGGAGCTCGTCTCCGCTGAAGTTTCCGGGACCTAACATGCAACAACTTTCTACACCATCTCTTAGAACTTGGCTGCTTTGAAGGTGACCCCTTACTACAAATAGCATTCTTTGAACTGGGTCTCCCTCTTTGGCTATCTGCTCCATCATAAGTAATATATATTATAAAGATTAGGAACTACTTTTCTTATTTGATAGTTAAAATTGAGCACAGTTTTTTTTATAGAATAATGCTACATTGTTAGAGATCTTACTGTTTCTCCCTTTGTGAATATGAGAGACTTCACGCGGTCACAAATGTTCTCTAGGACAAGTTCATCCATATGCTGAAATAGTGGTACCTAAACCAAAGTATTGTGGAAGTGTTAGTTTTTTTTTTTTTTTTTTAATAGACAACAGCCTCAATCTTAGACATTACATCACAAGCTCACGCTCGCTACACAATACACACTCACACACACAACATAATGGGCTCTTATATATCCATTATTTGGCTTCCGCCAAATTTCAAACTCAAGTGTGGGACGGCAAATTGATTATTAATTGAGCTAAAGAATCGACCACGTCTTTTACTCTTTTGCTCTTTTATTTATTTATTTATTTTGCGTGAAATATAATCTTTTCCTTTTAAGGAAGAAAAAATAAGATTCACTCTTGTCAATCTCATGGATGTAATTAGTATAGTTGAGATCTAGAATGCCTTTTTCGTTTTTCTCTTATTCTTGTCTGAATGTGTTTAAGTTGGTTTATATATGTTATCATCACCGGTAAGAGTTTTTACCTGCTTGACCAAATCCAAACAAAGATGATATTTTATGTCTCTTCTTAGCCCTTCGGGCAAATTTCTGGTCATCTCACACTCATCAACGCCACGCATGGCGGCCCAACGCTGTCGTTCATACGTTCGCACTCTCTGCCGAAACCCTTGCGGCAACCGCCTCTTCCTCATCCACCATTCAATGTTCCTCATCTTCAGTTGCATCGCTTGCTTTTTTGATGTTGTTGCATGCAAAAACACCTGCACCATACATGCACACACATATATATAGATCCATAAAATAGTATATTAAAGATTAAGAAAATTGTTATTCAAGTTTTTGTAATAAAAAATAAATCAGAAGTTGCATCTGGAAGATTGTGTCAAAGTTAAATGTGTAATTTTACCTTGATGTTTCCAATTAACATGGTGACAAGAAGAAGACCACTGGTCAAGCTAATGATGTTAAAAACTACTTCTAGCCATTCTGTTGTGCTCTCCAGGTTACCAAAAGTGCTGGGAAAAAAAAAAAGGAATAGAGTAACTGTGAAGCAAGTATAATAAAAGTCAACAGGAAAGAGTCAAACAGAATAAATAGCAATGCTATGCATTATGCAAGTATGGCAGAAACTCACGAATAGTTGTATTGTTAATAACTGAGAATTATTGATAAGAATTTAGTGAAATATAACAAATAGTTTAATAATCCTTATTAATTTTCAACTTCATATATAGACAACTAAATGTGATTCTTCACGTATTTTCTCACCATATAAGTTTCACAAAAGGAAAATAGTCACATGAAAATATCTTTATGAAAATCACCTTATGAATCATTAGATAATTCAGTCAAACATATTTAGTTAAACATATAAAATAATTTAACGATTTGCAATATGCAGATATTTTCATATGAATATGCCCCTTAACAAAATGCCTTATCTAGTTTCTACTTTTGACCCATATAGTACCTTTTATCACCCAACACATTTCTTGTCTTGTTTTTTAAATTGTGATTCAAAAATATATATAAGATGAATATAATTAAGATCGTTACAAATTAAAGCAGAGGAAAGATTATCATTAAAGCAAAGGGTATAACTATCCAAAAGAAAATGAAAACTAATTACTAACAAGGGTCTTAGTAAGATCATATTATCATTAT
>JASCZI010091571.1:7884-23221 GCA_036250425.1 Stylosanthes scabra | reverse complement strand
AGTTCTTGATAATTGATAGTTGATAATTGATTTAATTCTGAATTGCATGATTAATATTGATTTTAGTTAAGTATTTTGATCTACTTAAAAGAAACAACCGAATATTACTTGATCCACACTTCTCCGTGGGAACGATATCCACTCATAGAGTGATACTACTTGATCCGGTTCACTTGCCGGAATCGCTCTTGTGTTTAAGAAAAAGAAAGAGGAAGGTTTTCGAGCGATCATGTAGCTATTCTTTGTTGTGAGATTTGAGTATACACTCAAGGGAAAATCTTGAAGTTGAGTTTACTTCGAGTGGAGTGGGTTAGTATATGGTGTGGTCTAGTCCGTGAGGCGTATCTCAAGTGCTCGTGTTTGTAAGAGATTTGTCAAGCACCTATTGAAGCTTGGTGGATAGTTGAACTTCCTAATTGCGATTAGGAAAGAGTGGACGTAGGCAAGAGTTTGGCCGAACCACTATATATCGTTGTGTATTATCTCTCTCAACTCAAACTCATTTATATTCTTGTTATTTATATTTATACAAGTGTTTTGGAAAGTACAAGATCCTTGTAAGTACTTAAGAATTTACTTAAGCCCTTGGAAAAATACTAGTACAAGCATTTGAGTCATTTAAATTCAAAGTAATTTAAGCTTCCGCGAAAATTTATCATTATTGCTTTTATACTCAATTCACCCCTTCTTGAGTATTGAATATAACGTGCTTATTGACTAACAGAACCCTTCGATATCAAACAGTGAAGGACGCAAGGGATAGCGGAACGGAAAGCGACTCTTGATGTGTGCTCGGACGTGGTTGTGGGGTTTGGGGATGGTTTCTCCAAAAGTTCAGAGGGCGGCAAATGCGTAGATAGTCATTTTGGGAGCCCAATTCCTATCCCACCGACCCAACTTCCCCCTTCCACAATTTGACCTTTCTCTCACTTGTAACCTACCATTATTAGCGGTCAATTGTTAACCGTGCTTTCGGCTAATCATTAGTCAGCTGACTCCGTATTCTCTTGTCCAAGTGTTAGTGTCCGATTGAACACAATGATGGTAGCCTGTAATATATATATATATATATATATATATATATATATATATATTACACGTACGTAACTAAAAAGAATTAAAATTATTAATATTAAAATTGAATTATAATTTATAAAATGCAACTATCTCTAATAATTTGATATAATTAATTAGTTATTATTGATTTTATTTAACTAATCAAATGAAATAAATTCAAAACAATTTATTAAGAATAGGAATGTCATATAACTCCATTATTAAATGTAGAAACATGATTTTAATGGTGTTGAATACTAATTGATCTAATTATATGTTAATAGAATGATTTGATATCAATCATATGGAAAAATTATTATTTTAATTGAAATATACACTAATTGATATAATTATGAACTAGTTTCCTAAAATTTCGCAAAAAAATAGACAAATCATTTAATTTAATTTCTTAAATTTTATATCATTTAATATAACTAATAATTTAATATAAATCATAAAAACAGAAAATATAAACACATTAAAAACCCAAATATAAATGAAAAAAGCAAACTAAAACTTAACAAATACCAAACAAATAGACTCAACAAATCAACATGTTTGATTTGAATAGATATTCTAATAAGAACAAATGTTTCCATCACATTCCAATAAAACTCAATCATATTCTTTACTGAGAAAGTCTATGGAGTCCAACAATGTTGGTGGCCCATAGTAGCTAATATTCTTCTCTCTTCTTTTCTCATTCCTCTTTTCCAACTTTACCATCTCCTTAATCGAACTTATTGGCTTCTTAATGCCTCCTAACATTGGTTCTGTAGCAATATTCATTATAATAGTTATTCAAACTTTATTCTAAAAGAAGATTAGAGTGCACACACTGGCGAAGCTTTTAAGGGACAATAGAATGGGGCTATGGACCCCAATTTTTTTTTTTAAAAAAAACATAGTAATATTACTTCATTATATACATTTAGGCTATTTGACTAATATTATATTATGGTGATTGCTTCAATACCACAGAAAATTTATATGTATCGATGTGCTAAAGATGTGGATTAGTAAGAGTTTGCCATGTGGATTTTATTATTCAAATCAGCATTTATTTTTTGAGGAAGTTTAGGTAGCCAATGATAGTAGTAATCAATATAATCAATACACTAAAAACAAAAAAAATAAAGTGAACAAAGTGGATATGATAAACAAAGTAAACTTTTAAGAAAAACAAAATGAACATTCATATTAAAGAAACTGAACATCCATATTTTGTTCCAATAATCCATACTAACATGTTTGATTATTTGTCAAAGTGAACATCCATATTAGACAAAGTGAACATTCACGGAAACCAAAGTGAACATCCAAATTAAAGGAGGAAGGGAAGAATAAAAGTAAATTAAGAAATAATCAGTACAGATGAACGAACGGTGGCGTTGGTGGTTGAAGTGCTTCCTTACGATGGCTTGAGAGAGGTTGAGAAAGTGATGGAGGACAGTAATCAATGACAATGTGGAAGAGTAAAACTCTCTCTTACAGTACTTTCACACGGACTGAAGGAGTAGTAGATTGCGGTGATGGATGCTTGTCACCGGAGGTGAAGGTGATCGGCTACCAACAATTTGCTTTAACCCTCGATTACGTGATGCATGGAGGTTTTGGTTGAAGTGATGGCGATGTAGTTAGTGGTTGAAGTACTTGACGCTTGCGATGATGGATGCTTGTTGCTGAAGTGTTGAAGAAGAAGAAGCACACCAGCAATGATCGATTTGGAGATTGAAGGAGAAAGGGAAGGTGGTTACTGTGATGGTAAGGTTACTGAGATTAAAAGAGGAAGGTTAGAGTAAAAGTGAATTGAGAGGGATAGTAAGTTTAGATTTGGATTGGGTTATTGTTGAGTGTAAGTCGGTCCAGCGTAAGTATTGGTCATTGTTGATCATATTATTGTTGGTCACGTAGCAGAATTGTTAATTTTTTAAAAAAAAAAATTATATTAAATTTTTTTACTAAAACTAGTATATTTTCTCATGCCTTGCATGGAAGATTAAATTAAATTTAAATTATAAAAATCATTTAGTATTATTGTTAGTTGTATATAAAATATTAAAATTAGAGTAGTAAATAATTTATGAGTATGGATATTAGTGAGTATCATAAAAGTATGTATCTTCTTCATGTCTTCTTTCTCTATTTATAAAAAATGTCTATCTTACACTGTTTAACATGTTTCTGTCGGATCATCGCCGTTTACCCATCTAAAACATGCGGTTTTTTCCTAAAAAATTAGGCCCGCTAATAGAAATGACAATGGGGTAGGTCGGGACGGATAATCAAGTGCGCATACCTATCCTGAGTATTCATGTATTGCTTCATTACCCGTCTCATTATTCACAGATATCTAAAATTTTACTCTATACTCAAACACGCACACCTATATATATACTTGCATCATATCCAAATTTACTGGTACATACATAAAATTTAAAAAAATTAAAATAAAATATTTAATAGTATTAATAACATGATTAATTAAGATTGAGAATGAAAAAGTTAGTTATAGCATCTAAAACTTTTTAAATTATTAAAATAATCATAAATTATATATAAATTTCTGAAAAACTAAATTATATTATATTTATTATTATATGGGACATGATAGGTAATTGGGTGAGTAGTCAACCATTTCTCATACCCGTCTCACACCCATATCGAGCTAAACCTGTATTACCATACCTCGACACCTCGTCCACACTCATTCAATCGTTGAAAAAAGTCACTTTATTCAGTAAAGGGCATGTTGGGTCAGCTCCAGGTAAGCCAAATTGTCATCCGCCTCATTAAAAATGTGGTTTAAATTGACCGAGCGTAAATAACCGATAAACAATGATGGGTTATGTTGAGCTGTTTATTTTTTTATAAAAATAAAAGAAAATGACATCTTTTGTCCAAATTTTGAATTTTGGAGTTAAAAATAAATAAATAATTAATTAAAGAGCTAGCCCGTTTAATTCGTTTGGTGGCAACAAAAAGGTCATGCTAAAATTTTTAGACTGTGAATAACATAGGCTTAAACAAATCAGCTCGCGGGCTTAAATGGGTCAAGTTGGCCCGTTTGACATCCCTGCTATTTAATTATATTGACAAAAAAGACGGATATCTGATGATATCTACATATATTATATTTTTAAAAAATATAACATTATCAAATATAATTCAATAACATTTAATATAGTGTTATAAAACTCAAATATAATTTAATATAATCTAACATACATAGTAAATATGCACACACGTTAAATGAAAATAAAACAAAAATGATTTTTAAAATAATAAAATAACATAATTGTTAATAAATTCACATTTATGAAAATTTAGTGAGTTTTTATATGATAAAAAATCAAATGAACTGATCATCTAAAGATGTATAAACAAATTATGTATATAGTCGTCAAAATGGACGTATTTCAAGATTTTTTTCTATAAAAATGTTATTTTGTCCAAATATATTTTTTAGAGTCGAAAATTAGAGTTTAGTTTTTTCAAAAATAAATAAATAAACAGGCTAACCACTCTGGTTGGTCATAAACAATTCATATTGAAAAATTGTAGCCTATAAAAGTATAAATTAAATGGACTTAAGCAGCATGCCTAAATTAAATGAATCGGGCTAGCCCGTTTGATCGATCATCTTAATTATCTACTTTAAATTAAATCACTACACGGCATATTATTGTTAGCAAATTCCCGTACAATATAGAGTCAATAAAAAAACATATAAATAGTTTTTCAAAAAAATAAAATACGTTATTTTAAATTGACATGAATATTAATATTAATGACATAAAATATTAAAATGGTATTAATAGTTTAATTAAAATATACTATTATTAGAATAAAAAGTTGCAAGATTTGATATTAATAAGTGACATTAATTTATTAATTAATTTGGTCTGTTAATTTTACAATATTTATTATTATTTATTAATTGATTTGATTCAATGATTTAAGTAAAACAAATCAGGAAACACTCTCAGGAACATGCCATGTCAGCGCTCTATCATTAAGTGCATAAACTCGATTTTAATATTATATAATAAAAACGTGCCATGTCAGCGCTCTATCATAAGTGCATAAACCTGATTTTAATATTATAACATAAATAAATATTCTCATAATTTATTTAAAGAGACTAAAATAATCTTCTATTTAAATTTATAAAAATATATAAACACCGTTATTTTTATTCTGATACAAATTCTATGCTTTTAAATTTAACCAATTTCAAAATTCAATTTTATCTTTAAATTTTAAAATAAAAAATAATTTAAATAAAATTTTCGACTCCCAAGACACAAATTGAATCTAATAAAAAAAAAAAATAGAAATTCATCTTTATCCCTCTGTTCTTCCTCGGCGCAGCATAATAACCACTACACGAACAGCCTCCGCAACCAAATTAAATATGTTCTTTCTTATTTTCTTTCATGTAAAACAAACTAAAACAACGACTATGTAAATGGTGACTTAAAATGCTGACATTGTCTATTAATTATGGTGAAAACAGGTGTATATTTATATATGTAACTACGAGATTTGAGAAGCTACCACCATGAACACAATATAAGCAACTATCGCAGAAAAATACATTAGTATTAATTAATTTACATGCCAATAATGGTGGCAATGAGAATCATGATGACAGAGTGCCATCTAAATACTTGATTTTGATTTTTGAATTTAGAGGTAATTGACACTCGATAGAAGATTATATTAATTGTGGTGTCTGTTGTGCCGTCAGACTGGGGGAGGAAGAAATGGATGAAGCTAAGATGGAACGTATTTTTTTTCTTTATATTTAATTTGTACTTTGAGAATTAAATTTTTTTTTAAAATTGTTCCGTTTTAGGTAACCAGAAAGAGGTCCTTTTTGGAAGTGAGTATGCGGCAAAGGCTCTAAAGAAGGCGAACTCCGGCGCTCTGAGCTTGGAAACGGCGGGGGTGGACCTGCAAGGCCACTCCGACTGAGAGAGTTAAGTATATGAAGGAGAGAAAAAGCATACCTGACTTGAGATTAAGTGAATGTATTTATAGGCCTTGAGGGTATGTTTGATTGCTCTGAAGCTGTTAGGATTTCATGGAATCAAATCCCTACAATCTTGGTGATGATGCCATTCAGTTACTTAGCATAGACGTTTAGTCTTTATCTTAGTTTGTTAGGGTTCTTTTTAATTTAATTTAAATGAAGTTGGTTGAGAAGTCTTATCTATTTCTTTCATAGTTTCTGAGCACATGTTAATTTAGTTTATTGGGCTAGAGTATGAATCAGGGCTGAGCTGTTTGGTATTGTATTTTTTTATGGGCTCATTTATTTGATGGGCCATATCATAACCCCCAAGCTTGATCTGTTTTTATATCAGGTTGAGTTTTTAATTGTTTTTGTTGGGCTTGCGGTGCAACGGGCCATGTGAATAGGTAGCCCCCAAGATCAATGTGATATGAAACTTGGTTTAAGGTTGTGGGCCTAAAAATTTAGTGATATAGGTATGTAAGTTTTCAGGTCCATGTAGGAAAAAAGATTTTGACAAGGGTGTGTGATGGTTTTCGAGAGTAGTGAGAAGTTAATGGGGTAGTGGGAAAGGAAACTATTGACATAATGGGTATTTAAGTGTAGCAGTTATATTAGGTCACTTTTATTGAGGTTTGTTCCTATCCGTTGGATTGGGAATGTGTGTAAAATCTTAAATTCTCATCTAATGGTTGGGAGTTGTTATCACGAGGATAGGTGCTTGGTGTGTTTAAAGCGTCTTGCCTGAGGCTGTTTGTGTTTTTTCGGAGGTTTAACCAAAAAAGAGAAAAAGGGAGGAAACCAGAATGAGTTCCAAAGGTCAGTGAATATCCCTTCTGTTTCTTTCTTTTGCTTTCTTTCGCAGTTAGTTGTTTTCCTTCGTTTTGTTCTTTTTTGATAAAAATGGCTGGGGTGGGTGAGTCTGAGGATGGTTACGAGTGGGTGAATGAGGCTGTGTTGGGCATTGCTTCTATGTTCGTTGATACGGAGAGTGTAAGGCAGTTGGGGTCACCATTACTGTGGGTTCGGAATGGGCAAAATATCAAGTTTGAGTTCTTGCCTTGTTCTTATGTGGAGAGGGTTTGTCATGAGGGAAAAGATGCTGATTGGTTCTTTATATACACTTGTGTGTTTGCTGAGATTGGTATTTGATTTCCTTTCACTGAGTTTGAGTGTGTCGTGTTGAGATAGCTGAACTGTGCTCCTTCTTAAATTCATCCGAATTCATGGGGTTTTATTCGAGCATTTGAGGTGTTGATGGAGTATCTGCAGGAAGAGCCTTCATTGGGGCTGTTATTTTTCCTTTTTCAAGCTAAGGGTGTAGATAGAGGTATATGGGTAATGCTGAGTTCTCATCATGGGCGTATGGTGTTCTCACTTTTAAAGGCTACATATTGGGATTTTAAGAAATTTTATGTAAAAGTGAGATCACAGAGGATGTGAGCGATTCCCTTTTTCTTGGATGAAAATCTTTCGCAAAAGTTTTCGTTATATTGGAGGAGGAAACCAGTTCAGTGTTTGGGTGTAGAAGAGTTGTGTGAAAGAGATTCCTGTGTGTGTGAGTTTATATTCGAGAATTTGAAGGGTGGGAAGATCTTATCTACTTCTGAATTGTTAAAGTGGGACAGTAATAGGGGTGTGGTGGTCAAGTATCTAGGTGAGGTTTATTGATAAGAATGTGTTGTGGAGATTTTTTGTTTTGTTGTTGATTTATTCTTTGTCTTTTGTTTGTAGAGACTAAGGTTCCAGACTGTAGCACTGCTGGTTTGAAATCATTTTTCAAACAGAGGGCTGAAAGAGAAGTGTCTACTTCTCATGTGGTTAAGGTTGAGCATGGTAGTGAGGTAAATAAGCCTTTTGAAAGAAAGAAGCAAGTTACTATGAAGAGGATGAGGAGTGAGGAAGCCTCGGAGAAGAAGGTGACTGACTTGACTGAGAGAAAGTGCTGTGGTAAAAAGGTAAGCTTGGAGGATACTGTTAAGTTTACTAGGAGCCAAAAAGATCTTCATGGTTTTGAGGGCACAGAGGATCTGAGTTCTGTGTGGTGTGAGCACTTTCCGTTTACTGTTGTTGCTGATGAGCACTTTCAGTCGAAAGGCGATTTGGATCTTTTGGAAAGAGCTGGTAAAGTGGCCGTTGCAAGATACATGCAGGTATTTTTTATTATACTTTCTTTTCTTTCTGTGGTGTTTGAAAAAATAGGAGTTTTGATAAGTATTATTGTTTGGTAGGTCCAAGCTGCTCGATTCATGTGCATCACTTGAGAGTTGGAGGTGCAGGCTTTGGAGGAAGAGGCCTTCCAAAAAAGAAGGTGGAGCTTGAAAAGAGGTTGAAAATGGCTGCGGAACAGGTTGATCTCAAGGAGAAAGAGATTCGGCTTTTGAAAGATGAGAGTGAGGATTTGAAAAACAAAGTGGCGAGGCTTAGCAAGGATAAGCAAGACTTGGAGGGTAGAATTGTTGATCTCTGTGAGGAAAAGAAAGAGGCTGAAGAAAGCAAGAAGCAGCATGGATTTCAGATGTTTGCTGTTGCGTGGGATAGAGCTAAGGCTCAAGCGAAAATGTTTGCCCCCGAAATTAAGTTTGATAAGATGGATCCTGTGAAGGTTGTTTGTAAAGGGGAGTTGATTGATGATGACCAAGTGCTAATGGAGGACAACGATGATCACAATCCTGCCGAATGATATATTTGTTGTTGATGGTTTTGGTGTATTCCTTTTGAACAATTTCTGACTTTTAAGACTTAGTGTTTATTTTAGTACTAACTTTAGTTTGGTAGTTTCTTTTCTGTGAAACTGTTGGTTTGATGACTATTTGGAAAATATTTTGTGTGGATTATGTCTTGGAATTTGGATATTGCAACTTATGAGTTGGTTGATTAGTATAATTTGAAAGGGAAAAGCTCTATGGAGTTTGATGGTGAACGGATTTGGTAGATTCGTATTTTGCCAAGTTCTTTATCAAGTGTGAACTTGCTTAAGATTGTATTGTAGATGTTTGATAATTATAGATTTTTACCTGAGGGTAGAGATCGGTTGGGTTGTTTAAGTTTGATTTGAAGTGTATTGAATAAATGCAAGTTGAATATGTAAAAAGATAAATCTAGATGAATGCATTTTAAGTATGTAACAGAAAGAAATGTAAGAGAGAGTATGAAATAATGGGTAAAATTACCACTTTTATTGATGAAAAAGGTGAGAGAACAAGGGTGGAGTGCCTCATTAAAACCTCTCTGAGCAAAACCCAGGGTAGGAAAAAACTCAAGAGTAGGGAAAAGAATGCATCACCTTGTCCTGTTCCACTAACTGAAGTGCAACTTTAAAGATGAAATGTTCCAAATGCTAGGTATAAGTGTACCATCTAATGTTTCCAACTTGTAGGCTCCTTTGCCGAGTACTTCATGAATTCGGAAGGGTCCTTCCTAGGTTGGTGCAAGCTTGCCTTGACCTGGTGGTTTGCGTACTTCTTCTATTTTGCGGAGGATGAGGTCATCTTTGTTAAATGACCTTGGCCGGACAGTTTTGTTGTACTGTCGAGCTGAAAGCCTCTTAATGGCGAGTTGTTGTATAGTTGCTAGCTGATGGTCTTCATCTATTGTGTCGAGTTCATTTCTTTGATTTTCCGAATTGGTGTTTTCATTAGAGTTTTTGATTCTGAGAGATCCTTGTGAGACCTCTACTGGGAGCATGGCGTCGCAGCCATATGTTAGCCTAAAGGGTGTCTCCTTTGTTGATCTATGGGGTGTTGTGTTGTAGCCCCATAGTGTTTCTGGAATGAGCTCTGCCCAACGTCCTTTGGCGTCGTCGAGCTTCTTTTTGAGAGCCTGGAGGATGACTTTGTTGGCTGCTTCTGCGAGTCCATTGGTTTGAGGGTGTTCTACAGAAGAGAGGTGATGTTTGATCCTGAAATTGCTCAACAGTTGAGTGAAGTTAGAGTCAATGAATTGTTTTCCATTGTCAGTTACAATTTCAAAAGGAATACCAAATCTGCATATAATAAATTTCCAAACGAAAGATGTTGTCTTTTTTGCAGTTATTCGAGATAGAGGTTGTGCCTTTATCCACTTAGTAAAGTAATCGATACCAACAACCAGAAATTTAACTTGGCCAAGGGCCATAGGAAAAGGTCCGAGGATGTCTAGCCCCCACTTACTAAAGGGCCAGCTTACCTCCGAGCTATGCAATAGCTCAGCTGGAGTGTGTATGGTTGGGCTGTGACGTTGGCACTTGTCGCAGTGTTTGACCTTGGTGATGCAATCTTGCTTCATTGTTGGCCAGAAGTATCCAGCTCTGAGTAATTTGGAGACAAGGCTTCGGCCTCCAATGTGAGTGCCACAGACTCCTTCGTGGACTTCTGCCATGGCTAAGTCGGCCTCTTTTAAGGAAAGACATTTCAGTAGGGGTCTTGAAAATCCTCTTTTGTAAAGGTCGTCACCGACTAGGGTGAACATGCTGGCTGATACATGAGCATCATTGTTGATGAAACCTCCTAATTCATGTTGTATTCTTCACCTAATTTACTTAGATTCATGCTAAAATTGGTAAAAATAGTAATAATTGTTAAGACTTGATTAATTATGATGAAACACTGGTACTTTGAGTATTTTGTTGATTATTTATAAGAAAAATGGAGAAAGGAAGCTTGAGGAGTAAGAAAGGAAGAAATTGGAGCATTCTGGACAGAGCCCCACGCCTAGGCATCCAAAGCATCAGCTCAGGACCTAAGCACCCACACCTAGGCGTCCCAAGCTCTTCTCTGGGCCAAACTACCCACGCCTAGGCGTGGACACCAACGCCTAGGCGTGGCCCATCAACCTCCAAGGACTCCAGAACCACGCCCAAGCCTCCAGTGTCATATTGCTAGTTTAAGTCCTGCTATAAGTGCTTCATATTCAGCTTGGTTATTGCTTGCAGAAAAAGAGAATCTAAGAGACTGCTTAAAAGCATTGAAATTATTGTCACTCAGGATGATACCTGCCCCCGATCCTTGGGGATTTGAGGCTCCATCAACATGGAGAGTCCATGAGAATTCGGAGGTCGAGGTACTTGGGTTGGAGAGTTCGGCTATGAAGTCTGCTAAAGCTTGGGATTTGATGGAGTTGTGTGCTTGCTACTGGATATCAAACTTAGAGAGCTCAATCGACCACTTGATTAGTCTGCCAGCGAGGTCTGGCTTTGTTAGCACTTGTTTAATTGGCTGGTCTGTGCAGACTATGATGGTATGGCTTTTAAAATAATGCCGTAGACGTCTTGCAGTTATGATCAGTGTCAGTGCTAATTTCCTATTATTGGGTATCGGAGTTCAGCCCCTTGTAAGAGCTTGCTCACAAAGTATATTGGTTGTTGCTCTTTTCCTGTTTCTGAAACAAGTACAGAGCAGATGGCATGATTTGTAACAGATAAATATTAGAATAAAGGTTAACCAATTTCGGGCTTATGGAGAATTGGTGGTGAAGAAAGTGTCTTCTTCAATTCTTGAAATTCAACTTCACAATGTTCGGTCCAATGAAAGGTGGTTTCTTTACGAAGAGCGCGGAAAAAGTGATATGAACGGTGAGCCACCCGAGGGAGGAATCTAGAGAGTGCGGCAATCCTGCCTGTGAGTTGTTGTACTTCCTTGATATTCTGAGGACTTCTCATGTCAATGATTGCTTGGCACTTTTCGGGGTTAGCCTCGATTCCTCGGCTTGTTAAGATGAAACCGAGGAATTTTCCCCCTTGCACTCCGAATGCACATTTTTCCGGATTAAGTTTCATGTTGTATTTTCTTAGTTGATTGAAGATCTCTTCGAGGTCCTCCGTATGAACTTAGTAATAAAGGCAGTCTTATTTTGGTCAGAAGGGTGCATCATGATTTGGTTATAACCAGAGTAGGCATCCATAAAAGAAAGAGTATTGAAACCAGAAGTGCTATCTACCAATTTATCTATGCAAGGGAGAGGATATGCGTCCTTTGGGAAAGCTTTGTTCAGATCGGTGAAGTCGACGCACATCCACCACTTACCATTGTGTTTCTTTACCATGACCACGTTTGATAACCATGTACTGAATCTGACCTCTTTGATGAAGCCTGCTCTGAGTAGTTTTTCTGTTTCTTCCTGTGAGGCTCTTTCTTTATCATGTCCGAGATGTCTCTTTTTCTGAGCAACAGGGCGGACTGTTGGGTTGATGGCTAGTTTGTGACATATAACCTCCGAGTCAATGCCGGGCATGTCAGCTGGGCTCCATGCGAAGAGATCAGTGTTGTTCTGTAGCAATTGTATGAGGTCAGCTTTGTCTTTGGCTTGTAGGGATGTTCCAATGAAAGTGAATTTTTCTATGTCTTAAGTTAGAGGTATCTTCTCTAACTGTTCGGTTGGTGTGGGTCTGTCATCAGTGTTGGTTCTTGGATCAAGTTCAGCCAAGGGAGGTAAGCGTTCTGCATTGTAGACGGAGGCAACTTGACGTTCCTTGGGTTCCTCTTTAGGTGGGTTCAGGCTGCCATTGTAACACTGTCTTGCGTCTTTATGGTCAGCATAGACGGTTGCGATTGTGCCCTCCTGTGTACAAAACTTAACACAAAGATGGAGAGTAGAAACAATAGCTTGAAAAGCATTTAGAGATGGTCTGCCAAGTATGATATTATAAGGGCTAAAACAGTTTACTAGTAAATATTGAATGTCTAAAGTTTGAGAGTTAGGAAAGTCACCGAGTGTGGTTTGTAACCACACATATCCAAGTATAGGCACTTTGTTTCCGAAGAACCCTACTAGCTCTCCGTTGGAAGGTTGGAGAGACTTCTCGCTTAGTTTCATTTTTTGAAATGTTGAATAAAAGAGCACATCTGCGCTACTTCCTGGATCGAGGAGTACTTTGTGTACTAGGGGTTCACCAACCTGCAAAGAAATAACTATTGGGTCGTCCAGGTTCTTGTTGGTAGATATGAGGTCGGACTGTTCGAAAGTGATTTGGGGGATCTCTTTTTGCTGATTTTGTGGATGGAAATTAGCTCCTTCCACACTGAGCATGGCTCGATAAGAACTCTTTTGAGCTGAATTGCTGGGGCCTCCACCTGCGAAACCACCTGAAATATAATGGATTTCACCCCGTGGGGTTATTACATTTTTCCCCTTGTCTATATTGGATGAGCCCCCTTTGGTGTTTTTGGAAATGTGTCCTGCGATATATTTGTCGAGGTGTCCTTCTCTCGCTAAGCGTTCTAGAAGGTCATTTGCGATAACGCGGTCATTGGTATTGTGACCATACTTTTGATGAAAAAGTACCGTACTTCGTCCTGTCTGCATTCTTTTGGTCTTAGTAAGCTCTAGCGTTCTTAGGTGGTCTGACGAGCTTGGAATTCAAGATTTCCTTGATGATGTCTTCCTTCTTGGTGTTAAATTGTGTGTATTCTTCATACTTAGGGGTTGGTTGGAAACCCTTTTTGAAATCTCGGTTGCTTCCATTTGTCGCTTGTCTGTTTGACCTGTTGTCATTTTTGTTGCTGTTGGGCTTCTCTAAGTTTCTGGCTTGACGGAGCTCTTCTATCTCCATCTGTCCCTGTGCTTTTTCTCTGAATTGAGCCAGGGTCTTTGGTTTGTTAACAGCTATGGTCTCCTGGAATTTGCCTAGCCTAAGTCCACTCTTTATGGCATGGAGGTGGACGTCGGCGCTGAGGTCTGGAATCTCCATGGCTACTTTGGTGAACCTGGTCATGTAATCACGCATGCTTTCGTGTTGTCCTTGTTTGATAGTGCTCAAGTAGTCGGAGTCACGAGTGTAGATGGTAGAGGCCGCAAAGTAATTTATGAAGAGACCTGAAAGCTGAGTAAAAGAGGATATAGAACCTACAGACAAAGAAGAAAACCAACGTAAAGCAGCACCATCTAAAAAACTTGGGAAAGCACGACAGAGAAGAGGCTTAGAAGCACCGTTCAAGAACATCATGCTCCAGAACTTTGTGACATGAACTTTTGGATCTCCTATCCCATCAAAGGCTTTCAGAGTGGTAGGGAGAGCAAAATTCGATGGCATCCTGAAGGCCATGATCTCATCAGAAAAGGGGTGAGCTCTTCATCGGGTTCACTAGGGCGACAGGAGATGGAGTCAGAGACGTGACTCGTTGTCCTCGTTGTTCTCGCGGTTTGTTGGGTATGGTTGTGATTGTCACTGCCCTAACTATCAGTGCCTTCGTCAAAGTTAGGGATGTCATCGGAACTAGGGTTATTGCCATCGTCATCATCTCCTCCGCCTCCGTTTCTGCCTCCGCCACCTCCTCCATTGCCGTTCTGATGAGCTCCTCTGTTGTTGTTTTGGCTATCACGGAGTTACTGGAGTTCGGCTTGGAGTGTGGTGACTAAGGCAAAGAGTTCTTCGGCAGAAGGGGTTTTTCGCTGGTCAGCCATTCCTGCAAAAACAAGTAGAAAAAGAGAGGATCGTGGGAAAAATCGTTAAGATTCGGCCCCACGGTGGGCGCCAATGTTCTGTTCTAGGTCACCGGAAAGAGGTCCTCTTCGGGAGTGAGTACGCGGCAAAGGCTTCAAAGAGGGCGAACTCCGACGCTCAGAGCTTGGAAACGGCGGGGGGTGGACCTGTAAGGCCACTCCGACGCTCAAGTCAATAAAATGTATGAAAGAGAGTTAAGTATATGAAGGAGAGAAAAAGCATACCTGACTTGAGATTAAGTAAATGTATTTATAGGCCTTGAGGGTATGTTTGATTGCTCTGAAGCTGTTAGGGTTTCATGGAATCAAATCCCTACAATCTTGGTGATGATGCCATTCAGTTACTTAGCATAAATGTTTAGTCTTTATCTTAGTTTGCTAGGGTTCTTTTAATTTAATTTAAATGAAGTTGGTTGGGAAGTCTTATCTCTTTCTTTCATAATTTCTGAGCACATGTTAATTTAGTTTATTGGGCTAGAGTATGAATCAAGGCTGAGCTGTTTGGTATTGTATTTTTTGATAGGGTCATTTATTTGATGGGCCATATCACAAATTATTTTTTATTTTGAAATTTAAAGGTAAAATTGAATTTGATATTGGTTAAATTTAAAAAGGTAAAATTTGCCTAAAAATAAAAACTAGGGTTTTATGTCATTTTAAAATTTTAAATTGAAAGTTATTTTAGTCTCTTTAAATAAATTATAAGGATATTTCGATAAAAAGTTTAATATAATTTAATTTTTTTAAATTATTAAATGCTGATGTGGACAATAAAATTAGCATAGCAAAATTTTATTAGTCCACATCTTTAACGTATCGGTACGTGTAAATTTACGATGGTAT
>JASCZI010091570.1:8236-22967 GCA_036250425.1 Stylosanthes scabra | reverse complement strand
ATAGTCGAAGCTATAGTAAAACTAAAGCTATATAAAAGAGAGAATATAAGAAAAGAAGAGAGAAAGCTATAGAGAGAAAGAATATGAAATTCTTATTGGTTTCTGGGTATGAAAAACTTATGAAATCATAGCCCTATTTATAGTAAAAGATTTACTATTACATGAAAAGGAATGAACGGCTATGATTCATTTACTATGCAACATAGTAACTTGATTAGGAATGGACGGCCACGATTGATTGGGTTACTATGCACTGCATAGTAACCGGCGGCAAATCAGCCGCCCCACTTGCTTCAATCATAACACACATCAAGTAATCAAAGGGTGGGGGCATGAATCAGATCAACAGAGAAGCATGGGCGTCCAATTTAATTGAAGGTTTGAGACTTTTAAGTATTTTAAAATGTGAGGGGTAATTTTGTTCATTTTTATGAAGTCAAGGGTTTATTTCTCTTTTTCTAAAAAATTATATATAAAGAAAACAAAGTTTTCTATTTAGAGTTTAAGTCCTATAATAAATACCCGGCTGTGTTAAAATTGGTAAGGTAAAGGAAAAAAAAGTGTAAATGGTAAAAAATTTCAATCTTCCTTCACTCATCTTGATAGACCAAAATTGAGCATTTCTACTACTATCTTTGATAAATTGGTAAAACTCATCCAAGAATCTGTATTCAATTACAAAATTCAACCACTACAAAATTCAACCACATCCAAACAAAAGTTTTATCAGTAAAGTGCTGCCAATACAAATGAATTCCAAAAAAAAAAAAATAAAAGACAAAAGAATATTTTAAAAACCGGACCGATCATCGAACCGCTCGAGTGAGAGGTTAGAGATTTCATAGGTCCAACCAGTTCAACCGTTTTAAATAATCGTTTTATAATAAAATAATCTATAAAATAAAAATAGTGATGAAAAATAAAATTATATCATAACATAGTAAAGACATACATTAAAATCATAAAATGTTTTTCAAATTTCAATTATCTCATATCACTCTAAGTCTCAAATACAACTCATAAATTCAAATAACAAAACAAGTATCGGTAGACCAAAACAAAAACCATCTCTTTGATTACATCGAAAGGAACATTTGGACATGGTTTAATTTCTCCTTTTATTTTGGCCAAGTATCTCTTCATTCTATTAATCTCACCTCCACTATAAGTTTGTGTACAAAACGTACAACATAATTGTGTCTTTCCATTCACTACTTGCACCACAACATATTTTCAGGCTGGATCTGTTATTCCCCGAACATTTGAAGAAGTTTGTGATTGACTCTCATTTGAAGCTGGAGGATTGGGAGCATCATTAGAACCAGGGGTAGCAGCCTTCCTAGCTATATTTTGATTGATACTCTCATCCATAACTGGCAAAAAGAAAAATTCAGCAACTATTAGCATAATCAGCACAATGAACAGCAACAAAAGCAATTTGAAACAAAGCAAATTCCAGAATCAACAATAGCTTATCAAAGAATAATAGCAATAGCAATCAGCAAAATAAACAATAGCTCAGCAGAATCAACAATAGCAACAACAATCAGCAGAATCAACAATAGCTCCCCAGAATCACTAATCTATAAACTAAACTAAGCTCAAATTAGCAACAAAATGTGATGGATGAATAAATAAATAAAATCCTAAATAATTAAAAGAAGAAGAAGCAGGTACCATGTGTAAGGACCGGGGCGACGACGGCCAAGCAACGACGGAGATGACCGGGAACGGCGACGACGCGAGGAGAGGACGGACGACGTCGTCAAAGCGAGGAGAAGACGGCGAAGACGCAGGGAGACGACGATGACAATTCAACCGAAAGACACGGACGAGGGAGAAGCCGGCGGTGATGGAGCGGCGGTGACGAAGTATCGGCGGCGATGGAGTAGCCGCAGCGATGGAGATGGGGCTTATGGCACTAGGGTTCCAGCCGTTTCAGAAGAAGGGAGTGTGAGGTTGGCATTTGGAAATGGCTCGAGCTTGGTTGGCTATGTGTTTGTAACTTTGTATTATTTTTTTTTAAAAAAAAAGAGAAATTACGTCGTCTAGGCCTTTATCAGAAAACCGGTCAGGTTTCGATTCGATTCAACCGGACAAAAATCGGCCGATTCGATGGTTTTCAAGTGATTTTTAATCTGACAGTTCCACAGAGTGTAAATCGAACAATTTTTGTGATCGATTGACGGTTAAACCGATTCGACCGACCGGCCCGAATCGATTTCCAGAACTATGGCCAAAACACATTCCTGGGCACAGCAAAGGAAAGAAAACGAAAAGATGAAGAAAAACTTATTTAGTCGGATTTTTATCGCTAAGTATTTAATTGGATTTAAATACTAAGAGTATTTGTTAGAGCAGACGTTTTAAAAATAAGTTATGAAAAGCAATAAGTAAATTAGCCAATAGTATAAAATACGTATTGAAATAAAAAAAATACATATTGAAAATAATTTAAATAATATGTATATTTTATACACAAATATTTAATGGTTGAATTTTGATGTAAAAATAATATTTTTATTTAAGAATAATTTGATTTACATTTTTATTTTCTTTTTTTATTTTTAATATTTTTTGGTTTTTTTATTTTGTGAAGAAAAAATTAAAAAGAGGAGAAAATAAATAGAAAATTAAATTTTATTATTTTTTTTGTTTTTTAATTTTCCTTTAAAATATAAAAAATATTAAAAATAAAATGCAAATTAAAAATAATGATTTTAAAAATTAATTAACTTTATTGATTTAATAATACATAATTAGGTGTATATATAAAACTCTTTTATAGATTAAATTCTTTTTAAATAATTGCAAAAAATCTTATAAAAACACTTACTAATAATAGTGATAAAATCCAAATACAAAAAACCAAAAAGAAAAAAGGTTTTGAAAAAGTGAGAAAGGTTTTTTGAATTATGGAGGAAAGTGACAAAAGAAGACTATAGTACTGACTAGTTGGATTTCCAAGAGTTCCTCCTCCTCTTCCCTCGAATGCAAATCCCACATTAATTATTGACATTCAATTTTCCCAAAATGACCCTTTTTGTTTTTGTACTCTTCTCAGTAAAACTCTTACATAACCCACTACCCTGTGTCACACTCTCATTACAGCTTTAATTCAAACTTTCAAATACTCCATTCTTTCTCTCTTCTCACCTTCTTTCTCCTTCTTCCTCCTCCTCTGGGTATGCATTTTTTGTTCTTTTTTTTTTTTTTTTTTAATTCATATATATTTCATATTTGCATTTGCTGAGAAAGTTATTTTAATACACTTCTTTGTCTGCTTTCAGATCCTTCCAACAACTCTGTTATCTGATTTAACTCCTTCAACATAACCATTTCGGTAAGTGATGAATCAACCTTAATTACCTTTGATTTAATTTGCTACCATATGTATATCATTTCCCATTAATTATTAATTATTTCATATATGAAATGAAATACCATCCCAAGTTTCTAACTTTCTGCACTTTCTTTGTTTTTCATTTTAAATTTTTAATTTTAATTTCTTGCTCATGAAAAACACATTATCACTGCCACTATGAAGATCTTATGCCAATCAACCCATTGACCCTGGTTTATATATTCTTTTGAATGCCTTTTTGTTTATATCATTTTCTTTTCTCTCTTTTTTTTTTCTGGTCAAATCATTTTCATTTATTCATCTTTTATAGAAAGTTGTTTTTATGGCCTCTAATAAATGTTGCTTGTAAATAAAACCTTTTATTGTTGCTTTCAGGTATTATTTCTGACTGAAACTGATGAAATAAATAACTAACAATAATTTTACATCCATTCCAATTATTATGAATTATGAAAATCTTCAAATATTCATTTATGTTAGGCATTTCCTTTTTGTCTGTGCAATTTGTTCAGTGTATAAGGGTGTTTTTTACTTTTTCCCCCTTTATTTTCATTTCAATGCATTTGCCATTATTAATGTTCTGTAAGTATTTATTAAGTTGAATTGATATATTGATTGATAGAAAAAAAAATAATTTTATCAATTTCATTGATGCTTTTATGTGTTAAACATGATTACATATTTATATAAAAAAATTATATTAATAGTGCATAAATTAAATGTTTATTATTATTATTTATTTTAAGAAAAAATGTTTGAAAAAACTTTTGAGTTCTTCAATCTTGACATAATGACATGCATGCGCAGTGCAGAATCTTTTAGTTCCACACACTCCCTTGTCTTACGTTATGTTTGGTTGCATGAATTTCTTTTCTTGTTGGATTTTTTTTCTACCAAACATGGCATTAGGGAATATTTTTTACCATGTTTATGTTTGGAGGGACTTGAGAAAGAAAACAAAAGTAAATGTCCAAATTATTATCAAGAGCATTGGAAAACTTGTTCATCTTAGATAGCTACACTCTCAACCAATTTTGTTTTTTCATGTTCCTTCTTCTTATGTTCAAATTTAATTAACTATTTTATGACTTCCATGAATTTTTGTTTGTCTCTATTATTTCAATTCTTAATATGTCATCTCTAAATAATGTTTCCGGCTAAGCATTTTTTTTTTTCAAAAAGTAATGTTTCTATTTCAAGTTTCTCAACCGTTAATTTTGTCTTTTTCGTTCTTTATTTTTTCTTTATTGTTGGCTGAAAAAAATATTTTTTGGATCTAAAAAAATATCTAAATCAATATAATATTCAAAGAAATTAGGAACAATTTACCCAGAGTAGTTTCTATTTAGTTTTTTCTTTGGACTATTCCATTAAAAAAAATATTTGTATTATTTGCATGTTGCACATGATTGTCTTGCACCTTAGACATATAATGTGAAGGAATCATTTGCAATTTCAATTTCCCAGCTTTAGGGTAAAGTATTTGAATCGACCATTGATTTATGATGTGGGGTCTTTGATGTCTTTAGCTTCCCTATATGGGAGGGACAATTTTTGAGAAAAAAGGATATTCTACCACCTCATGATCTTTTTTCACTCACTTCATCTAAGTGTAACTTTAATCATATCAATTTACAAGAAAATAAAAATCAAAAATAAAAATATAGAAGATATTTACTTAACCACTGGGGGACCATCCAAACATTACATTCTCTAATCTCTATTATTTAAAAAATTGTGTAATTAGAGATTGATTTTGATACATTGATCATATGAAATATTTTATATAATTCTTTAATTATATATGTTATTTTTAATAATTATTTACACCATTAATATAAAATATAATTATTTTTATATGCTATTAAGGATTAGATTTATATATAAAGTTATTTTATAACAATGTATTAAAATTAAATTTATTATTATTAAAAACGTTACAAATATACAAGTATCTATCTATCTCTCATGAAAGTTCACTCCACTCAATTTCAAAGTGACAAAAAATCTTTGACACTATACCTCACAATAGTTGAGTTACCAACTGACACTGAGAAACTAAGACTGGGGGACTGAAACTGAGAGATTGAGATTAAAATAGGTTTGTGTATTGTATTTGGTTTAAAATTAATTAGAGATAGAGACTGAGAGATAGAGATTAAACTAAGTTGATGGAACAGAAATAAAGATTAGTATTGAAAACTATAATGTTGATGGAGAGTATTTGAATAAAAAATTATTATTAAAGTTTTAGTCTCAGTCCTCAGTCTTTCAGTCCCTCCAATTTGGAGATACTAAAAATACTGAAATTTTGAGGATTGAGACTGAAATTTTAGTTCTAGTCTCTGTAAACCAAACACAATACTCATGTTCAATCTTCCAGTCTCAGTCTCAATATCAAGAACCAAATGTAAGCCTAAATATTAGTTTAAGAATTTAAGTTACATGGACCATGTAACTTACTCCAAGTGTTGATTTTTCCCCATAAACTCTTTTTGACATATTAATTATTTCAATTTTACCCTCCTATGATGTTGGCTACAAGAAATAACACCTTGATATGCTTCTATTAGGTACTTCAAATCAATGCTAATAATAATAGGACATGTGAACCAAAGACTACTTTAGAATTTCAAGTCATAGTTGTAAAAAATCAAATCAGTTTAATCGAAAAACCTATGATTGATAATATGGCCGGTTCAATCACATCCGTAGTACAGTTGAACCTTTTAATAGTGGTCAAACTCATTAAAAAATTATTTCTCATGAGAAGAAGAAAATAAGATTTTATATATTTTTAAACAATAATATTAGATGATCAATAAAAATTCAGCCAACATCTTAAATTAGATGTTCTATCTTCTTAAATTTTAAATATTCTGCTTCTAATAAATTACAAAGTTGACTAACTCTTGATCAAGAATACACATTGGAATACAAAATACACACTAAAAATAAGTTAAACTATACATGTATATTATACACTAATGGCTGATTTGGTGGCTGATTTTAGTATACACCTAGTATAACCCATTATTAATTGTTTTCTTTTATTACCAATACTTTCTCATTTTTAAATTATGACCAGGTCAATCGGTTCAATCAGTCATCTAACGATTAAACCAATAACTTGTTAACTCAGTCCGGATTGATTGCCGGTTTAGTTCTAACAACTATGTAGCAGGCATAAGCCAAGGTAAAAAAAATTTTGAAAGAAAAAAGGAAGTAAGAAATTTGACTCTACTTGGGGTATGTGGGGTCTAGTTGTATTTAATGGAAAAGTGAGGGAGTTTAACTTCTCTCTTTGCTAGCAGTATCATGCTTGCTCATTTGCAATGGGGAATGGGGTCAGATAAATTCATTTTTACCCTTAATAGGCTTACTGAATTATTCTCTCTGATTTATAGTATCCTTTACTTTAAAATTTGGTAAAGTTATAAATTATTATATATATTTTCATATATTTGTACTAAGTTTATTGACATGTATGTATCAAATTTTCTTATTATTTATAGCTTTTAAAAATGATAGAGATATTGAGATCAAAGAGTAGTTATTATTGAATTCACTTCCTTATCCTTGTAGTTAGCTTCATATGTGAAAATATGAAATACAACTTTTACCACACTTTCTCCAAAGCTTTATAAACAAAGCATAAAGTACTGAATAAAGTTGGCTCTGAGAAACTCTGCATGCTTTTGCTCTTTGGGGAGATATTAAAGGCACACTTTCATACATTGTCATTGTTTTAAAACACAGGACCATTGTGATTGTGGGGGCTACTTTTTTTCCACTTTCATTCTTTCATTATTTTTGGATTGGATAAATATGCCTCCTTTCTATACTTTATCCTGATGTTAATTTAATTTTTTTTATATCTTTTTGTTTAAATATTTAAATCATTTTTTTTATAGTTTGGTTGTCATGGTTGTAGTGAGTTGGCTTCTTTATGACAAAGTGGGTTCAATTCAATTCAAGGTGCCATAAATTGTTTCATGGCAATTGATGTTTATCCTTTATCTCTTTACCTAATTCTGGTTTTTGGAATAATAAAGCCTAACCTCCATATATTTAAATTCTTGAAGAATGTCTTTCTCATAGTCATAGTCCATTTTTTTTCTTTTATTATATATTTTAATTCCAATGCATAAATCTACTCTTTCCCTTATATTATAAATAAATGGGGCCATTGTGCCTCTTGTGCTATTTATTATATCTATATGGGCTGGTTCTGATAATGTTCCTTACAAAATAAATATTTATGTGTATATGTATATGTGCATTGCATCTTCATATTTATTATGTTAATCACTTGAAATTGCATTGTTGTTACTCTTAGCAGGTGTGACACTGTTAGCTAAAAATTCCTTCAAAGTGCTGTTGTAGGATTTGCCATAATCAAGGTTTCAAATGCCAAGATCAAGGTATGATAAATTTATCCATAATTTGTATATAGTTTCACTGCTTCCAAATTCTAATCTTATAATATATCTTATTGCAATTAGTGTTGAATTTTACATGTTCTTTATCAGCTAATCAGTGAATGTTTAATATACCATATTCTCTGATGAGTGAAATCTCAATCTCTATGACAAAATGTAAGATAATATGTTATATCAAATATCATCATGTATGTTAATGATGAAAAATGCTTTTGAGGCAGCAGCATATACCTATTTTTAACTCACGAAATATTTTTTGAAACTTAATCTTATTGAAGTAACACAATTTAAATGTGGAAAGTGGAAGTTGCTACCAATCTCTAGCCATTGATCCTTGTTTATATGTATATGTGTTCTTTTAAGTAGGGGATCAGAGTTGCCTCAAAGGCATTCTCCTCGAGGCCCACATCAACTTCGGTCATCGAGTTCTGACTCGGATCCGTTGCATCATCGGCCAATTGCAGACCGGAGTCCAAAGCTAGGAGACCGGCGTTCACCCAGAGGAGCTCAGTCTGAGGCACTGAATCAGAAGAAGCTAGGAACTCGCATTGCAGATTTGGAATCACAGCTTGGTCAAGCACAAGAAGAGTTGAAGATATTGAAGGACCAGCTTGCTTCAGCCGAAGCTGCGAAAAGGGAAGCTCAAGATGAACTTGTGAAGAAAGCCAAGAAATTAGAAGTGCCGGCCGGGGCAGAGAAGTTCCAAGAAAAATGCACGTCAAAGAATCCTCACCAAGAATATAACAACAAAACCGAAGCAACTAAGCCTCAGGATGTTGTTATACCGGATGAAAATCAACAAGAGACTGACGTTTTTGAAGTTCCGGTCGAAAAGGTAGCAATTGAAGTCAGCAAACCTGATGAAGAGCAAGTAGAAAAGGAAACTAAATCACTTGAACAGGACTTATCTGCACCAGAAATTTCGGAGCTGAAGAAGCCTTCAGTGGATGAACTGCTGAAACTAAAGGATGATGATATAGCATTGCTAAAGTTTAGTTTGGAGGAGAAAGTGAAGCAATTGGAGACTGTGAGTATGGAGAGTGAGAATTTAAAAAACCAATTGAGCGAGATGGATTCAAAAGTATCGGCCGCTGTAACAAAGGAAGAAGAGATGGACCTTCAGCTGAACAAATTGGGACAAGAGTTGGAGGCAGGAAAGGCCAATGCAGACAAGCTGAATGAGAAGTTGAAAGCTACAGAAGCCGAGAAGGAGGCGTTGGAATCAGAGATGAAGAAGCTGAGGGTGCAGACAGAACAATGGAGAAAAGCTGCGGATGCGGCAGCTGCAGTGCTTGCAGGTGGCATGGATATAAATGGCAGGGTCCCTGAGAGATGTGGCTCCATGGATAAGCACTTTGGTGGAAACTTTGAGACGCCAGCCGGAAGGTACAACGGATATGTCGGTTCTCCTGGTATGGCTGATGAATTGGATGATGGTTTTGGAAGTGTAAAGAGGAAGGGTTCTGGTATCAGAATGTTTGGAGATTTATGGAAGAAAAAGGGCCAAAAGTGAAGTTGAGTTATTCTAAAAGCAGAAGCTGCAAAAACAGTTTCTTACTGTTTTGTGCATATATTTCAGGTATCTTGTTTAGTCGATTTGTGGAGTTAAGGGATGAGACTATTGCATAAGGCTATGCAAGCAGTTATTTAGTTATGTAAACTTCTGAGATGGTTTAGATATTTTCCATGTTTTGTAAGCAGATTCTCTAATCTGCACTGCTGCTAGTAGCTAGTATCTTGTATAACATTCAACCGTTTTATGTTCAGTTCTTTTCAGTGCAATTCCAAAGTCTCAACCTTTCGGTGTAATGTTTGGAACTAATCAAATTGTGTTGGGATAAGAATATCAGATGATTTACTGCACTAAGATTACTCAATCGTGTAAATTCAACAGAAATCTAATAAAAATTGTTTGCATAAAATTATGTTAAAAGATTGATACATTAATTATGATTTACCGCACTAAGATTGCATAACTTTATATTTCTTAGGTGAAAAATCTATAGGGGGAAAACCTATACAACCTATTTTACATCCACTCTAGTTCCTACTAAAATCTTCATTTACCTTCTAAGTCTTAAACCCCATACATGCATATGTTATTTCCATAGAGATATTAAACGAATGAAATTCATAATAAGCTTCTATAGGCCATTTCCATACTAAACAAAGTTATGCTCATTCTTTTCCTCCCCCTTTCTTTTATGTTGCATTTGCATATTAGTATTACACACCTATTCCCACCACAAATTCAATTTACCATCTTATGGGATCAATCGTCAAAGTCAAATGAAATAGACCAGCAATATCATGACTACTAATCCGAATCATCACCATCACTTCCATAGCTTTGACACAGGGATTGTAGTCCCCCAGTAGAATTTGCATTGCTATCCACAGTTTTCTTTTTATCTGGTTCTACAGCACCTTTTGCATCTGACGCTACTGGTTTCTTAATAATGGAGATCCTGACTAAAGGATTAAGCTTTGCACCGCCACCATGGGAATTTCCTGCAAATATAACAAATAGATTGCAGAATTGTGTAAGATTTCCGTGTTGATAGTATTATCAAACATGTCTCCAAGAAAAGTATGTCAGACTTAAATAGAGCACCTTTGGTAATGATATATGTATTCAATAGTTGAGACATACCCTGTTTGCCAGAATCATCCAAACTGGCTTTTGTCAGTGCGTCGGTTGCTTTGCTGCGAGGTTCTTCGGAGGGCTTTTGTCTCTGCAGACAGGTACATCAAACATAAGGTATAGTAATTCCATAATTACATGTCTTCTTTCTTTCCTTTTTTCTAGATAAAAGAATCTTTTTAACACGAAAAGAATGATAATAAAAGATTTGGGTGTAAGAGGTTTTCCTACATAATTTGAACGTATTAAACCACTGACATATTTGATAGTTTCCTTCCATATTTCATAAGGCAATTTGTCAAAAAAAAAAGAGCTCATAAAATTCTCTTTTAAGTTTGGACAAGGGAACAAAATAGTATTTTATAAATTTATTTCGGTTCATCTTGGATCATTAGATCCTCCAATTCTAAAACGTTCAAGCAAAAGGAGCTCATGCTAGCCATGGATCACTCTTTCCTTTCAATCTCATAAAATTCTATGTTCTGTAAGGAATAAAGGAAATGATTTGTACCTTTCTCAGGCATAAATTTTAGATTTGAAAAACGTAAAACAAATAAAGGATAGCAGTACTAAAGTGAGTGGACGTGGGATACAAAATTTAAGTTCAAAGCGCATTTCTGAACCTCCAGGTTCATTTCAAGTTTGACATGAGATGCTGAACAAATATCTTTTTTTTTTCTGTGTCTTATTTAAAAAGATCTTTTATTTAAAAGTAACACATTATTGGCTTCTTAAAAAGACACATAATTTGCTTTTTTAAGTAAAAGTACTTTTTTTAAAAATGCATCCAAATGATCCAAATTTGATGAAAAGTATCTTTTTTTTTTTAATTAAAAAAAAAGTACTTTTTCTTAAAAAAAGTCAATCCAGACCGACACTCAGTAACTAAAGATATGTGTACTATACATACCTTTGGACTAGAACTGGAAGTTTCAGCGTGCCCATTTGAAAGCCGAAGCGTCTCTTCCTCTTCCTCTTCAATATCTTCATCACGAACTCTTCTAACAAAATCATTCGAATTCTGTTGAGGATAGTACAAGGCAAGCAATATGGATTAGTTTAAAATAGTAACACAAATTTGCAGTGTAGCATAGCAGTACTTACATGGAAGACAACTGACTTTATTAGTGCTTCATCTTCTTCTTCCAGCCTTTTTTCCTGAGAATATAAAATAACACTCAACTCGAAGACCCAACAATAAAAGTTTAAAGGAGGATAACATAAAATAATGTGAGAATCATAACACTTAAAGATTACACAATATCCATTAAATACCCAAATCTTAAAATATTAGAAAATCAGGATTTCCAACAATACTAAATTTCAGGATTGGCAATTCATTGGAATTTGTAGCAAAGTTCCCAACAAGATAAGTTGGTATTTTGCTCCAATATTACTGACATACAATTTCAGACTGATCTCATGATTATTCAGACAGGTTTTCAGACGAATATAAGAATAAGCATAGTTAAACAAGCATTCAGAAGGACTTCAGATATCCTTATTGAAATGGTATTTTTCAAATAGGTTTATCTAGGCTAACTTTCCTCCATTACAGACATTTCGTTTTCATATTCAAGTATTATAAAATAGCAGACCCCACCTAGCGGGATAAGACTTTGTTGTTGTATTCAAGTATTACAAAACCAAGGCTATCTTTCAGATCTCATGGAAAATGAATGGCCAAAATCAAACCGGCATTGGATGCATCAGTGCTTTGAATAGAGTTATGCAGATTGCAACCATTAATCTTTCAAAATAATTTGACATATGATTTGTCAGCATCATCTATATTATCCATTAGCTAAAAGAAGATAATAGCATCCAAAACCTCACAAAGCTAAAAAAGCAAATAGATAGACAATGTGGTTTCACAATCAAATGCTTCAAATTAAAATGTGAAGCAATTGCAGTTAGTACAGTGTATGGGAATATATAAATTTTCTCATTTTCCTAATATGAAATTAAGAACACAGCAGAATGTAGACCAAAACCCATTTTGTACAAATTTTATCAAGAGTTTCAATTCATAGAGACATAGAGTAATTATTTTCTTCTCTAATCATCTAATCAATAATAAATGCTTTATGCTTATAAAAGGAAATCTCCAGTACAAAGCTAATCTGCTGCACAGCAGGGGTTTTCATACCTTATCATCTGATGTACGTTGCAATGCCGCCAGCATTTCATCCACAGTGACAGTTGCATGCCTAGACTGGAAAATGAAAGAGATTTGAATCAGCATTCACCAATTCACTGAAGGAAAATCATGCACAATGCAGTTTGTAAGTTGAAACAAATGACCAAAAATATAAATGTCAAATTTCAATGCATCTAGGCATGTATCGTATTCTAAAATTACAATAGAGTTTATAATGCAGTTCTAAATTTAGGAAAAAGGTCCCAATTTTATACACCATTATAAATTTATAATGCAGTTTACAGAGGCAAGTACCTTCATTGACTTCATCTCATCCAATGCAGCAAGGATGTCCATCTCTCTTTTAGAATCCAGGGTTCTATTCTCCAAAGACTTCATTGCATCTCCCATCTCCTCAGATTCCCTCTTCCGTTTCAGGCCATCGGCTTCCTCGTCCTCAGCACGCCAAGGTTCAAAATTCCTGGTCGCACCGGATTCAACCACATAATCTGAGTTCTGAGGATCAGTTTTCATAGTAAGTTCTGCCGAGCACTTGGTGCACTTAAAGTAGAACCTAAATATTTGAATCCCCAAATACGTCTGCACAATGAACAAACACACATACACCAACCATCAACCATAGGTAAAGAAATCACAAAGAAAGCACAAAGCAAAGCAAGGCAAATAAGTGCATGCCAAATGCCAGTACCCTCTAGAGGAGTGTGGTTGTTGAAAAGTTTTAAAATTCGTGGGAATCTTACATTGTAGAACCATTCCGATGTAAAGACATTTTCCTAAACACATCCAGTCCGAGTATAATCAAGCTCTAAATCGAACAGCAAGATACACACATAAAATGAAGCTAATAAACAACAAATTCCACAGGACGCAAACTTTACCCTCCCCATAAACCAAACCCTACCGGAATTAATCTGTATACTGACAGTTTTAAAAAATTTCACCCAATAAAATTACAAAGAAACTACCATAGCTAGCTACCCATTGCAATAACAGGAATTCCCTTAGCTAAGGGGACTGTCATTGCATAGAAACTAATTAATCTCACCCTAAAAGATACAAACTTTAGCATCACATCACTATCTAAGACACATTGCAAAATTACAAAATCAAATAAACCCAACAAACAAACAAAAAACAGTGAAATTGAAGAAGAGTGATTAATTAGTAAGGGTACCTCGCCAATGACATCTTCCTTGCGGGAGTTGAACTTGGTGCCCTTGTAGATGTAATTGCCGCAAGTGTTGCATCTGATGCTCATGGGAAGCATCATGCGGACCTTGATCTGCTGGTTCTTCGGCCTCCGAGCCCTCGGAAGCTTCGCCGGATCAAAGTCCGGTGGGTAATACTTGTTCAACACCTTCCTCTCTCCCATCTTCTCTCTTCTTCTTTTGCTTCTGCTTCTGTTTCAGTCACTAAAACAACCACAAAGATTTAGACGTGAAATTAACAATTTAATTTAAGAAGGAAAAGGGAAAGAGTTTTGCACTGCACTCACGACGGGGAGGGTTAGGGTTTACAGGAACACGAACGGTAGCGCCAAACAAATTCAGAGGGAAATACAAAGAAGATTGGGAGGCAACAAATGATGGAGAAAATAATCTGAAATAATTGAATGGCGAGAAAGTGCAACAGATCGAAGGGGAAGGAAGGAAGGGTTGAAAGTCTGCTTCAAAGGAAGGAGATGACGCTCACGATGTTTCTGATTAGATTCTGGCTGGGTTGGGACTTGGGTATACTTTCGGGTCGGTTTTGACTAGCCATCCCAGACCCACGACCCCAAATCATTGTTTTTGGCGGTTTGGAAAAGTATCTCCAGGGATTAGGAAATTGATCTTTTTTTTTTTTTTTCAAACTAGTATATGGTTAGCGCGTAGTATATTCCAGTTTCATATTATTTTTTAATAATATGATTTTGATAAATCTATTCCAACAAATCAATGAGTATAAGATATTTTTGTTTGTAAAAAAACATATGATTAATATAACTAACGGTTAGTAATAATTATCAGGTGAGTTCATCAACATATCGAATTAAACTCCCAAAAGAAATTTGACTAATACGAACAGTTGTAAAAGGATTATCTCCAAAAAATTTGAAAAAATAGAAGTTTTTTAACCAA
>JASCZI010091569.1:1108-21683 GCA_036250425.1 Stylosanthes scabra | reverse complement strand
TATGAATCATTTTCTAAGATGTATATCACTTGAAATATGTTTTGAATCATATACGATCATGTAACGGCTATAGAGCTTGATCTTTGAAAGATTTTTTGCGAATCATTTTATAAAAACATTTTATAGTGTGTGTGTGAGAGAGATATTCATATTTGGTTCTTGACAAGAAATTTACCTAAGTCCTAAGACTCTAACACTTCTTCGTATTTGCGGATTTGTGATTTCTTGTCGTTTGTTGTTTTGCTTTTCAAAGCGAGTCCTCAAATCTTTCGATGATTGTCATTCATCAAAACCTAATCATACAAAGTTTGTAATCATGGTTTACAACATGGAACTAGAAAATGCAAGAAGTAATCCTTATAAGAACAATGGAGGGAGTGGAATTCACCACACATGAATTGAGTGTCCTAAGGGACACTAAAATTCATCAAAACTAAGTGTCTCTTTCATAGGGAGTTTTTAGTTTTTCTCCTGATGCGTGAGCATCTTGATTGATCTTTCTTATTGATTTTGGTTATAATTTAGTAAATCTTTGTTATTTATCAACAATTATATACCCATCGTTAAACAATTCTTTGAGGAATTTTAATTGTGATTATTTTGCAGGAATTTGAAGAGAAAGCTTGGAAGGCTAAAAAAATCGCTCAAGTGGCACTTTGGAAACTCAACCTGTACAGGTCCAAATGAGCCAGTTTCAGTGGCGTTGAAAAGCTAACATCCAGGGCTTCAATTTGATATGCATATGTCTATAGTAGACGTTCAGTTTGAGCCACGAACAACCCTCCCCTTTCCATTCGTAAAAACAGCGCGAAAGTTACTTTGGAATGCACTTCTAGAGACAACAATCAAAGTCAAGTGCCACTTCACTTCTCAAGTGCTACTTCAAGGTAGGTTTCAACCTCCCAGGGCTCAAAAACGGAAGAGAAGTGCCACTTCAAGCCTCAAGTGACACTTCAATGTTGTTTCAACTCTTCCAAAGTTCATTTTGAAGGATGCTGCATCGATTAAGCTCTTGGTGCATCGATGCAGCAATGCAAATTTGCAAAGGAAAGTGGCACTTGGATTCTCAAGTGGCACTTCATTCTCTTCTCAAGCCCAAAACCAAGCCCCTGTCAAGTTTTGTTAAAGAATTCAGAGCTTCCAAACAAAGTCCATGGCCCAAGATAATTAATGCAGAGATTCAGAAGATTTTAAATCAATGAGAATCAAATAATTAATTAGGGTTTTAGGTTTAGTTTAGTAGTATAAATAGGTACAACTTCTTCTATCTCATTAGACATCTCGTTCAGTAGTAGTTTTTACACAATCCTTGTTTTTATTTTTAAGCATGAGTAGCTAAACACTTTTTGTTGATGATGAGGAGCTCTGTTCATCCCGGCATAGATATCTAATTCAAGTTTTTTCTTTCTTTCAAATGGTACATTGATCTAATTTCAAGAATTGGTTTTCGGTCTTCATCAATCAAGGGTTAGGAGTGCTAAGAGGTAAATTAATCATGTCTTGGTTTGTTTATTAGGTTTGAGAGAATCAATAATCAAACAAGCTTGAAACCTTTTCTCATGACTTTTCAATTGAACTAGAGATATAGATTTGAGAAGTGTGCAACGTTTAATTCTTATAATTATCAATTAGATTAGAGCTAGGTTAAATAAAGTAACATATAATTCAATCTAAGACCACTTTTGAGATTATAGAAAAATTGAATCAGAATTGTGCTTCATCTTTTATCTTGGTTAATTAGTCAAGAGATTAAAAATTAATTAGGTTAGAAGAAACTAAATTACTAAGAGATTAGGATTTAGTTCATTAGGGTTCATTATAAAAAGATATTTGCTTGTATTATAAGAAACTTAATACAAGATTAGTGTCTTAAGGGTTAACATCTCCAAGTCCCCAACTAACTTCATCATATTCTATTTCCTCAATTCTATTTTGTTTCCTTCACTGTCACGTACTCTGTCTTTCAATCTTGTTTCCTATTTTCATTATGTTACTTGCTTCACAATTGAAGTTATTGTTTTGACTTTGTCTAATTAAAGAATCAATTAATCGTTGCTTGCTAAATCCTTTAAACCTCATGGAAACGATATTCATTCACCGTGGTATTATTTGGTACGATTCAGTGCACTTGCCGAATTTAGGATAATTAAATCCGCATCACTCCTTTTTTTCAGCCTTAGTGATTAGTTTAATATGGAATATAAGAAGTGCGACTAGTGAGTCTTTTAGACGTACCCTTAAAAACATTATTAGCAATATAAAAGGAAACTAAATGCAGTGGTGAGATGGCCAAAAAAGTTATTCAACATTTCGGCTTTACCAACTACATCGCAGAGGAAGCTCAAGGTTTTATTTGTGGTATTTGGGTGTGTTGGAATAGAAATGACATTTTTCTAACTGCTTTAGAATCTCACACTCAATATATCCACATGATAGTTCACCAAAATGGCATGTAAAATTGGTTTTTTATAGCTGTCTATGCAAGTCTATAACAACAAAACAGAAGACAATTGTGGCTTAGTATTCTAAATATTTCCAACACTGTTTCTGGTGATTGGCTTGTTACGGAGGATTTCAATGAAATCAGGATGCTACTGAAAAGAAAGGAGGTGTTGCAGTGGATAATAGAGCCTATAATAATTTTGCAAATTGGATAAACAATTGTAGGCTCGTTGATCTGGGTTTTGTAGGGTTAAGATTTATTTGGAGATGCCCTCAATGGGATGGTCGAGATAGAGTTTTCAAAAGACTCGATAGAGCTCTTTCTAACCACTCTTGGAGGAATAGGTTCTCGAAGCTCCTGTTGAAGTTCTTCCTACGCATTCAATGTGCCCATTATTTATCACAATAATTTTAGGTGTACGCATATTTTGTCCAATCAAGTCGAACCAAATTATTTATTTTATGCCAAATAAAAAACTATTTCAATTTCAAATAGAAGGTTATTCGGTACTATTTTTTATAGTATTTAACATCGACATGGTTTTTTTATTTAGCATAAAAAATTAATAACTTCCTCTAAAAAAATTTTAATGCACTTTTGGGTATTAGGGATTTGAGATGGATATGGGTGTTCACTTGAAGAACAACATTTTAATGATTAAGAAAACATTATTAAAAAATGTTTTATTCCATGCAAATGATATATAAAATCAATTTAAATAAGATGCTATTCTTTTTACGAATAATTTTAATATTAAAATTTTTTTTACTACTAAATTTTTTTGCCTATATTAATGATTTTTTCCCTATTCTTTTCTCGAAAGTTTTCAAGTAAAAGGAAGTGTATTTCTAATAATTGTGAACTTATGAAAATTTTATTATTTAATATTTTTCAAATAAAAAACTTCATAGTAACTATGGAAAACTATAAATCCTATATAGTTTTTGAAAAAATATGGAAATTTTGATTTTTTTTTTAAATTATTAAGAAGTTAGTGGATGGAATATAAAAAAATATTAGGCATATACATATTTTTTTTTCAATTATGAAATCAATTTCTTTTATTATTGGATTTTTTATATGATGTTTCACAAATTTTTAATTTTTATTTTTTATTAACATATATTATATATCCATTTGATATGCATATATCATATATTTTTATGTAATTATCTAATTAAATTAGATTTTGAAAATAAATTGATTTAAGTATTTTTTAATTCATATGTAAAATATAACATGTTTTTTCTTCCTTAAAAGAAGATTATTTAATCCCATATCATACATCTACGTCCACAATTTTTTTAGGTGGTTTTTGAATTTTCAAATATTTAAAATTTTATTTTTATAAATTGAGTTATTTTTCACATCTTTCTTTTATTAAATCTTAGATGACAAAAGCATAAAAAAAAAACAAATAGAAAAAAGTTACATGTACAATTTTTTTTGTATCATTTAAGTTTATTTAAATATCTTTATTTCTGTGTTAAGGTTTAATTTTTCTATGTCATACATTACTAATTTTGTGAATAATGTGTAATTTTATACTGAGTATAAATATTTTTTGTATTGTAATTTTAATATTTGTGTATTATATATAATACACAAATATTAAAATGAGGCCAACACTCTGATGAGAAAAACGATCTGGTTCAACATGTGAGGAGAGTGTTTGTCGCCATTGGATGATGGACGCGTGATTGGGTACAGCAAACACAGAGAAGAATCACTGTCGCGCAGCAGTTGTGACAACGGGGTTTGTGCTTATGCGAGCATAATGAGGGTGTTGATTATTAGGGAATAAGCATAATTAAGAGAGTAGGGCTTTTTTGTATTTTTGATAAATGGGTAGCAGTAATTTTTTGGTTTAATGCTATTGTTTAGTATGAAGGGTTTTTTTTTTTTTTTATTTCGATTGATATAGTGTTGTTAGTCCTGGGATGACTTAGCAATGTTATTAATATTTTTGAGTGTCAATTATTTTGTTTAAACTTTTATGTAAGGATTAGAAGGAAGAAATTAAAATACCAATAATAATAATAATAATAATAATAATAATAATAATAATAATAATAATAATAATAAAGAAGGAAGGAAATTAAAATAAATAAGTAAGTAAGCAATGCTACGAAATTCTAAGAGGGGGAGAGGAATAGTAGAATCAATACCTGAACAGTCTGAGAAAGAACGTTAACATGGTTGTTATTGGCAGATGGATTGTATTGGGCAAAAAATAATAAAACAGATGAATTATGTTGAGAAGCCAATTTTATGGAGATAATATATATGACAAAATTAGTGAAGTAAAAGTTACGATAAATACGTTATTTTATATTTAAAAAGAAATAAAATAAAAATTTTTGAAATTAAGTTATGAAGTAAATAAAATGTGAAGACGTTCTGATGTGTTGATGTTGTTAAAGATGTATTTTATTTAATTGAAATTAAAAATTGATAAGGGTAACTCCTGCAAAATACATGTATGGGGTTGGGGTAGAGTTTAGGCTTCTGGGTTAATGAAGATGAAGGTCAGTCGGTGAAGTTCGGTGCATGATATGGTGAGATATGTTGAGGCTGATAAGACGAGACGATTATGGCACATAGCTTGGCAATAATAGTGTAGCTAGTAGGGGTGTTCAAATCCAAATAGGTTCAAATTAAACCGCACATTCAATCAAATCCAAATTGAAATCGATTAAAACCACACTAATTTGAATTTGATTGGATTTTAATTTTGACAAATCGCATGGATTGGATCGAATTTCGGATCTACTTCTCAAAATCGAACCAATCCAAACCAAACCACATAATATGATATATTAGTACTATTTTGCTATTAAATTTAAAATTTTACTTATAATATTTTCAATGTTATACATTTTTATCTTTATTATGTACTATTATTATTTAGTAAATATTTTATAAATTTAAAATGAGATTTATCTATTTATTTATTTTAACCAAACTATAATTTTACTTTTATTATTATGTTATTGTTGGTTTTTCAAGATACCATTAACACTTATAAAGTAATTGTTGGTTATTTAATATTGTAATGTTAAGACTTATTATGTATTTTTAATTATTTTTTAAAATTTATAAAACCGTGAATCCAATCCAATCCAAACCGCTTTAAATTGGATGGGATTAGATTGGATTGTCTAGAGAAAATTATCATATCCAAACCGCACCGCAAGTAAAATTAGTGTTCAGATTGGATGGATTTTTTGCTCAAAATCGATCCAAACAGGACCGCAAACACCCCTAGTAGCTAGCCGATCATGGGATATAGTTTAGAAACGCAGTGAGTTTTTTGAAACGAGTGATGCGTGAACTGATCCAATATGAGAAAGAGAAGTTGTGGACATGATTTTTTATTTTTTGGTCTGGAGCTGTGGATATATTTAGGGTGAAAAGAAGAACTAAGAGCCTGAGGAGCAAATTTTGACCCAACCCTATCCCACATGTGCCAAAAATAAAAGAACCTTTTACTTCCGATGAGCCTAACAAAAAGCCCACATTCATAATGGCAGTCATTAATGCCTAAACTCCATTATCACACTCACGTTGATCCCACGTGCCAAGACAAACATAATGATAGAGCTGCAACCAACGATTCCCCCTCACATCATTCTCCACACGCGTAACCCTCTGTGTCGACAGCTCATCTGCATCATATGATGAACAAAATCATTTTCCTCATTCGCTCCCTTAAAATGATTAAAACACTTGTACACATAGTATTACTCCAATTGCAATACAAATTAGAGATATTTAAGAAGTTATAAAGGGTGAAATATAGTCTATTAGGGTGTGCTTGATGATGCTTGCATGATAAAAAAAAAAAAAAACTTCTTAAACCCTTTTCTAAGTTATGAGATTGATTTAATGTGACTTTCTTTTTTGTTTGAGTTAGATTTGTGAGGTAATTGGTGAGCTTTGTTCCTTCATGTGCGTTAATTTATGTTTTCTTTTTCTGTTACATTGGATTTTGTCATATATTTTTACTCCTCATGTTAGAGCTTGTATATTTGTTGAAGGGGTGAACTATGCATAATTGTCCCTTTTGGTTTGTTCTATGCTTAATTTTTTTATTTTACAAGAATAAAAGAACAAGGATCGAATCTTAGTCTATTTTATTATAACATTTTTTTTATATGATGTCTTAAAATCAATTAGAAATATATAAATAGCTATATATCTAATGTTACTTTAAAACAAATGAACAAATGAAAAGGTAAACTAATAAGTACTTAGGATTAATGCTTAAATAATGAGAGAAGGTTGGTTAGAGAAAAGGAAGTAAAAGTAACATTTTTAAAAGAGACTAACAAGAAGTTCGATAGGTAGGATTGACAATTTAGTCTTGATTTAAGTACCCAACTTCATCCAAAATCATTGTGTTGAAAGGAATCCTTTAAGATGTATGAAGCTATGGAGATGGTGAATGGAGTGGATTCTACATATAAACCTATGTGGTTTATCTAGGAATGACTATTGATAATCTACATGTTAAAGTGCATCTATCCCTAACTTAATTGAATTGGGTTTTTAGCTTGTACAAATCATTTGACTAGTAGAAACAATTGGGTTTTTATATGTGGATAGGGTTGGTTTTGGATTTAAGGGTTGGTAACTATGTCACAAAAAAATACAGGGGTGGAGCTAGATAAAATATAGGAAGGGGCTAAAAAGTATTTTTCAATAATAAATAGATAAAAATATATAATTTAGAGGGGCCAAATTAAATATTTCTTATAATTTAATAAAAGAATTTGTAGTTTGGGGGGCCAATTGCCCCCTTGAGACATAAGGCTCCGACCCTGGAAAAAGGCACCAATTGTGATCATGACATTTTTTTCCCTCTCGGTAAGTTTTGAGGGTCATTTTTAGGTAATTTGGAGTTTTAATAATAAAATCATTTCCGTCTTGTGGGAAAACGAATAGGTTGGTGTGGTGTATGGAACTAAAGATTGCAATTGGAGAGGTCTTATGGCAATTTCTAGCCAATAACCAACACAAAATAGAGAAGTGTGAGTTTGAGTTTAATATGGTGAACTTTGAATTATGGGTGTATTGACCAAGCTTTCAACTTTGCATTTTCTAGAGCTATTTGAAGTGCTTGTCCCACTCTGCTCAACTTGATCGATAAATCAAGAATGGTTTGGTATTTCATTTAGGTTTGGGTTAAGTCCTTGCTAAAATACTTCCCTTTTAGTAAGATCAGAATGGGCTAGAAGTTTGGCGAACGTTGTGCCATGTCTTAGTTTGGAGAAGTGATAAATATGAATTTTTTTCGTGCAAATAGGTGAGTTCTAGTTTGTAGAGGTGATATATAAGCACTTGTTATATGCAGTGTTTTAGAATTGTGGCAATGGTGGCACCATGGCATTGTGAGTTTTTAGCATTCCACCATATAGAGCATGCCATACCTTGCATTTCACAATTGATGAATTTGCAACCACAATTGTAGTTTTGTCATAGAGGACAAGCATACGTATGGCAGAAACGACGAATTTTTGGGGGCTTTTTTTATTAAGAAATGAGCATTAGTTTGGTAAATTAGAAAACCCTTAATGTTCACATTCATCGGCCTCTTTTCTCGAGAAACACTCGAAGTAATCTGTCCCTCCCTATTCCAATGGTCACAAAATCTCTAATTTATCTCCCTCTCTGTTCTGCGATGCCCTTCTGCCTGAAGAACCACTGGCGGGGCGCCAAACACCATTGTCCAGCTCCACTTTCTCCTTCTCTGTCGACCTTATTTGCCTTTCTCTTTTCTTCTCTCTTTGAAGTTGCTGCTGCTGCTTTTTGCCACTCCTTATCATTACTGCAACCCACTACTCCTCTCTATTTCGTAACTATGTTTTTTTTCTTTTTCAAGCCACCTCTATTTTTCTTCTACAACCCTCTCTCTCTTTGACCTCCTCCTTTCTATTCTTAGGGTTTAGTGTTGTCTATTCTTTAAGGTAATGTTTGTTTAGGGGACTAAGACAGAGATTGGGGGACTGAAACTCAGTATTTTGTTTGGTCCCTTCAATACCTCTAAAAAGTGGGGACATATAGGGTTGCACAAGGATCGGATCAGATCCACGAATCTGCGGTGAATATCCGCATCCGATACGATCCGATCCGCACTCATATGGAATCGGATCGCGGATTTTCAATATGTATCCGCATATCCAATCCGCAGCTCTGTGGATCCGCAGTTTTAATTAAAAAAATAAATATATATGTATATTATTTACACACTTAGTCACTTACATTTACACTAACCCTAGCCTCCATCAACCCTAATTTATTCAGCCTCCAACACTACATACTCTTTGACTCTCTCACTCCCCATCTCCCTCTCCTCCATCAACCATCATCATTCATCATTCACGGAATCAGTGACCACGCACCACCATCTTCAATGCGTTGTGCGCAATGCAACCACCCTCTCCTCCCGGCAGTCACTACCACCATTCACGGGCCGTGCCACCACCACTTCCTCTCCTCATTCACAGTACCGACCACTACCATCCTTCGTCAAGAGTGTAGCCCAGCCGCAACTACCATTCTCCATCACATCTGTCTCACACTGCTCGTTCATCACTCCTACTCTCTGTTTTGTCTCTATTCAACTTCGCCAAAAAGCTTTTCCTCTGATTTGCTTTATTTACTTAATGTTGTGCGTTGTTGATTTTTGGAAGTGTTTCCCTCTGATATGCTACTTCTACTTTGATGTTGTGCATTATTGATGACTGAAAGTTTTCCATTGTTCTTCGCTTAACCATCTCTTGATCTCTATTTTTCTTCTGGTTACAGTGTTCATTACTTGATTTTTCCCTTTTAATTTGTCTAATTGTATAACATTGTAGTTACTAGTTTAATTTAGGGTTTTTGATTTTCAATTTTTCCCCTTTAAATTTGTTTAATTGTATAATATTTGTAGTTACTAATTTAATTTAGGGTATTTGTTTTTCAATTTTTGTAAATCTGTTTTTGTGGATTGTGATTTTTCAGATTTTAGAATTTTTTTTTAAATGGATATTTTAGATTTTTCCCAATTACTCCATATTTGAGTCTATTGTTCCTCTTGTTATTCTGACCAATCATTAAGGGTAAATTATTTATAGCGCAACCATTTTATGCATCTCTTAGTTATCCGAATTGCAATTCAATTTATCGTTGGCAATTTTTTGTTACGCATAGTTATGTATTGATGCAAAATTAACACCTATATTATGTGAAAGTGAAACTAGTAAAAATTCATAAGGTGTTCTTTGATAGAGTGGAATGTTAGAAGTGGGTGTTTTGTAATCGGCAATAACACTTAAAAATTACCTTATATTTTATTCTTGTTTCATAATGCTAACACAACTTTCAATGCTCCCCTTTAGTTATATGGACAAATATCGAAAGCAAAGAAATTAATAATTTATCTAGTAATGATGAGAGTGAAAAGGTTATTCCCACAAATGTGAAGCCAGAGCCATATCTTATTTTGGATATAAATCAAGAAAAGTTGACTTATAAAGTCAACTGGAAAATCGTAATGGATCTCGAATACTTTCTTTTCAACAAGATTCTGAATAAGAAAAAAATTCTCTAATAGGTCAAGTAGCTAATTAAGGCGGGTTGCCACCAACTGATGACTCAAACATTTCTTATGTGTCGCCCATTTGTGAAGCACCCCTTACTAAGCAGTTTTGGAAAGGTGGGAATTATAGTGATGGGTCTGCTTCTAAAAAATTCATCATACAAAGTAATTTTCCAAATAAATGCAACTTGTAATTTCTTCCATAGCTGGTAGTAGTTATATTTAGTTGCAACAGATAAATTTCCGAGCTTGACATATGCTAACCTTGTAAGCTTAGAGAAGTTTACTCATTCCTCATTTCTCATCGAACTAAAAATTTTTTTGGATCTCAAATGCCAAAAACTATCTGCATGTACACATATGTTCATGCACTCGAATCTAACTTCACACAAGTTGGCATTTGGTGGTATGTTCTTATGATTTATATGAACGTATTCATTCTCTTTGATTTGAAAAAATTACCAAATCTACTGATAAAAAATAGAAACGCTGACAAATCTACTCACAAAAGAAGGAAATCAACTTTATACCCATGAAAGATAGGGATTGATTGAGAAAACTTACCAAATCTTAAAAAATTATTTAAAATTCTCAAACTATCCTTTAATTTAAGTCAACCCTAAATTTTAATTTTGTCCCACCTACCACCATTCAAATCCTTCTTTACTACCACCTACCACCACCATCCGAGCCACCTTCTCTTTACCATTTTCCCTTGTTGTTAGCAGGTCCAATCATGCTACAAATTTTGACAGTAAAAAATTTCCTCTATTCCAACGTGAAGTACATCAACTTTGGAAGTACATCAACTCACGGAAACTATTGATAGTGGGGCTAAAAGTGAAGAACTGCCTCTAAATTAATAACCCAATAATTATGAATGTAACTAATATAAAAATTACAAAATTCTTTTGTGCACGCCTCGATTACAAACATGCTAATAATCAATCAAGCTCCGCTAGTGATGTAATATGTTTCCAGTTTTCTCAAATGATGAGGATACTTGAGCTTATCTCCAGTCTCAATCAGATCCAGTGGAGCTAAACCCTTGAATCCCAATTTCTCACTCAACCACAAATTAAAGAAATGAAACTTACGTGAAAGTGTGTAGGAAAGAGCAATATCGACCCATAGCTGAGCTCTGCACACTTCTTCCTCAGTTTTCCTATTGATGAATCGAAGAACCTAGGCACCGCTAACACGTAGGTCTCGTTGATCATCGTCATGGTGGTGCTGCTGCCATCGGCGGTGTTACTCCTACCAGTTTCTTCCATCGCCACCGCCATATCCAATGTTATTTTTGCGTAACCTCGATTAAGGTGAAAGAGTGGAGGGGTTCTTTTCTCCGGGTGTGGGTGCCTTTGATTGTTGATTTCTATTTTGTAGCCAGGGAGATGATGCTTGTGCATCATTCATAGTTTTAGGCACTAGTTTCTTGTGTTTTAAATAAAGAATTAGCCTAATTACTCAACTAAAACTCATAGAAATCTTAATTATACAAAGCTTTAAGTATTTGGTTAATTGTTTGCAGGAATTAAAAGAAAACACAAGAAGAATTTGAGGTAGCTTGAGAAAGAAGAAAAAAGAGAAAGAGGAAGCTTAAGGAAGAAGAAACCAACACAATGAAGCATGAACTACCAAGCCTAGGGATGAAAAGAACACCATGGAGTGCCAAAGAACCACGCCTAGGCATGGAAAAACTCAAGGCAAGCCACGCCTAGGCGTGGTGCACTTTTGAGTGTGATGTCAACTTGACCTCTTTTCACTAAAGTGGAGATAACTCGATCTACAGATCTTCAAACGATGCAGTTCTAGTCTCTTTTGAAAGCTAACATCCAGGGCTTCAATTTGGTATATAATAGTCTATAGTTGACAATTGTTTTGAGCCCGAAAACACCCTGAAAAAGTGACGTTGAAAAACTGTGCAGGTGCACCACGCCCAAACATGGTGTGGACGTGACAACAGCCCCAAAAATGCCCAATTTCATGACTAAACATAGTCTAGGCATGGCCTAAACGTGGGCTATGTATGGGTTGAGTTTGGTGATGTTTTCCTTTGCCAATTTCATGGTTTTGGAGCCCCAAACTCAATGGTCAAGTCTGCAAGTTCGTGAGCCAACAAAGAAGAGATTTCATCAAGAAAGCACCAAACGTGGCTTGGGGGAGCAAGGATCAAGTCACGTTTGTACAAGAGAAGCTCACTCTGGAGTATTAAGCACCACGTTTGAGCCACACCTAGACGTGGCCCAAACATGGTCATCACCAAGCCACAAGAGCTCACCCCAAGCACCAAGCAACCATGTTTGGTCCACGCCTAGGCGTGGCCCAAACGTGGTCCCCTCAAGCTCAAGTCCAAGCAACTAAGCACCTCAAAGAGCCAAGGATGTCACGTTTGGACCATGTCCAAACATGGACTAAACGTGACACACACAAGCTCAATCAAGCTCAAATCAAGCTAAGAACGTCACGTTTGGACCCTCACAAGCACCACTCAAGCTCAATTCAAGCCAAGCAAGAACCAAGATAGCCACGTTTGGACCATGTCCAAACGTGGTCCAAATTTGGTCAATCCAAGCAAGTCCAAGCTCACAACAAACCACATTTGAGCCGTGCCTAGACGTGGCCCAAACGTGGTCCCTCACCAAGCCTCCCAACATCAATCAAGCAAGCACAAAACCACGTTTGGACCACGCCTAGGCGTAGGCCAAACGTGGCCTCCCATTGGCAGCCTTAACATGGTTCATCAACCAACAAACCTGGCCAAGCCTAAACGTGGCCCTCTCACCCAAGTCGCTTGACCCAAGTTGCAAGTTATATAATTTACTATTAGTAACTATGTAATTGCTATTAGGTTTAGTTATTGGTTTTTTTTTATTAAAATTAGGTCAGAAACTAGGATTAGTTAGTAGTATAAATAGGTTAGTAAGTTTTAAAATTCAGGACCTTATTTTTTTTACCTAGTTTTAGTTTCAATTCTGTTTTCACGTTTTGGTCTATGAACCCTAATGTTGTTTCTCTCTGCCATGAGCAACTAATTTTTTTAAGTTGAGGATGAGGAGCTCTGTCCATCCTGGCATAGATACCTAATTCAAGTTTGCTTTCATTTCAATTGCAAGTTTGGGTTACAATTCAAGTAACAATTCTCATTCTTCATTCACAAGGGATCAATTCACTGAGAGGTAAAATTGATTATGTTTTGTTTGGTTTTTGAATTTAAGAAAATCATAAACTAAACGTGTTTGAGAATTGTTCCTCACATTTACTCATCGAACTAGAGATAGGAATTTGAGTGTTTGTGCAATTGTTGTGTGATAATTCAATTGGATTAGAGCTAGGTTAGATAAGTGACATAAAATCTAATCTAATACCACTTTTGAATTTCACATAATTGAATCAGGATTGATCTTTACCTCAGTCTTACTTATTTAATCAAGAGATTGATAATTAATTAGGTTTAGATAAACTAAATCACTAAGAGATTAGGATTTAATTAATTAGGGTTCATTGTGAATTGATCAATGCTTGCATTGGAAGAAAGTGAATAATTGAATTAGGGTTTTGCTAGGTTAACATCTACGAATCCTTGACTTGTTTCCTATTACTTGATTCTCAAGTTTGTTAATTTTCAATTTGTGATTTACCATTACTGTTAGGGCAGTATTGTTACTCAATTGCACTTTTAGTGTTGCTGTTGTGATTTTCTTGTTTTGTTTTGGACAGATTCACCATAACTCTTGATTTTGTCTAATTAAAGGACTAATTAATCATTATTGCTTAGTCCATTAATCCTTATGGGAACGATATCCACTCACCGTGATATTACTTGATACGATCCGGTGCACTTGCTGGTGGAGCTTCGAAACTCTGAAAGGATTTCAAGCATCAGGAGACCAAAGCCACATCTTTTTTTCTTGAACTGGTGATGCCCTCACATGCTTCTATTTTGTGTCGAACCCTAGGATGAGGATGGTGAACAGAAGGCAGTGGGAATGGTTGTGGTGATGGTGGTAGATGGGAACAAAAGTGGTGGCAAGGTTAGGGATTTGGGTGGTGGTGGAATGAGATAAAATTAAAATTAATGGTTAATTTAAATGGGAGGGTAATTTGGAAGTTTTAAATAATTTTTTAGGATTTGGTTAGTTTTGTAAATCAAATCTCATCTTTCATGTGTATGAAGTTAATTTTCTTCTTTTGTGGATAGATTTGTCAGCGTTTTTATCTTTTGTGAGTAGATTTGGTAATTTTTCCTAAATTGAATAGTCCACCTTTGTCACATTCTCTTCTCTTTTTTTATTTTTTATTTTTTATTTTCATATGTTGATCTTTTTCTTTGATTTTGGTTGTAGCCATGAGTTAATGAGGTGTTTATACTGATGTTTCAGTTATTGAACAAAATAAATTTTTAAGTATTGTATATATGTGTTAGTTCTGTTTGTCATCTAGTTGCATGCTAATTTTGGCATTGTTTTCTGGTGATACATTCTTTATTTACTGTGATGTTTTTCATAAATGGTTTTCTTTCAATACATATAAATCATTTCTATTATTAACTTATACTATACTTTTTTTAATTACCATGTTATAGACTGTTGTAAACCCTTAATCTACTATTGTGATTTCTTCATTTCTTGTTTGAAATCATCATTTGACATTTAACATTTTACATCTTACATCTACCGTTTGTTTTATGCTCCAATTTGTATTGCATTATAGCAATTTATATTTGGGATAGATTCAAAATGGGGCTATATTTGTCACTATAGATAAAACTTTGAATCCAAAGAATGGAAGTCCAACATTGTTGATTGAAGGTACAATGCTTCTGGAACTCATCATTTATAGAAATTTATTTTTATTGAAAAACATAGCCTTGAGTCTTGTTAAAAACATGTTTAAGTTGAACATCATGATTTGGTAAGATATTCAAATTCAAAATTTGAAAATTTATGTTTGACATTTTTTATTGATTTTTAACTGACATATGTGTAATCAGATGATGGTGGTGGAATAGATCTAAAAGCAATGTGTATGAGTATTGGGAAGTGTATTGGTCTTGGCTTTCTTTCTTTAACTATTTTTTCTCTTTGTGCATTATTTATTTTTTTAGTTTTTTTAATCCGTTTTTACAGATGATAAGAGCTTTAAGAGTAGTATTATGAGGCTTGGGGCTAATGGCATAGTCTTTAATCGACATTTGAATAATGGGTATGTGTCATAAACTGAAAATATCTATTCATTCTGAAGTTAGTTAGCCTTTTAAATATTATATCTCTTGATAGTGAGGCAGCATAGTTTTGGGACAAAAATTGAATTGTATTAGAAAAGAAAAGTGAAAACAATGCTTTTTTTTTTAATGTTTTTAACTTGAATTATAATATTGACGCAAAGCATTGGACTTTTATCGTCATATTCAAAATTTTGGTACAACAAAAGCTTGATAGAATAATAATATCTATGGTGAGGAGATGATGCACGGTTTACCATAAGATTGTTACTTCTTAAAAGGATCTAAACCTATTCAAGATAGCGAGGAGACGATGCACGCCCATAGTCAACAAACATTTCCAAGTATTCTGGAAACCTTCTTCGAGAGAAAATAAGAAACTATATAGTAGGGAATTATAGAAACCACGAGATCTTGAATAATCCATCTGCCATATTTTATTCATATTTTTGTAGATAAAGCAGTGGGAGGCTTGTGTTTGTGCGGACACATTCTAATTAATCATGATAACAACATCTGTTGGGGGATTTTAGGGAACCTGAGTTGACAAAAATGTCAGTGGTTAATTTCACAACGTAAAGATGTAACCATTAGATCACACAAAGTTAATTAAATTTTTACCGATTACTCCAAGGATACCTTCAATTTTTCTTTTAATTTTATTTTTAAAAGATAAGGAAAATGACACCCTTATAGCAACATGTGTTTAGTATACTTTTAAGAGATTGACACTAATCATTTGATATTTTTTTTTTGTTCTTGCTCATAATATTCTTTTCTACAACAGTTGATTCTAATTGTTGAATTTATTTAATTATACGCCACTAACAATTCTTTTCAATTTCATGTAAAAATGTGTTTAATTGCTCAACAAGATCATTGGAGATATTAAATGAAAAAAAAAACATTTTATCACTAATTTATCTTTGATTTTGCATTGGGGGCTCCATACTCATCTGAAGAAGAATTTCTTGTATACAGGTTAGTTTCAATGTTTAAATTTCCTTTCATCCATGACAATTGGCTATTCTTGTTATGGTGTATTTAGAAAAGTTGTTAGATTATACAAATTTCATTAATAATATTGTGTATATTGTGAAAAATACGGTTTCTTCTTTCTTTTATTATTTTTCTCTCTTTTTTTCAAGTAATGCTTAAAGTAATCTTTTGAGAGATTAGAAAAGGAAATATGAGATCTTTGAAAATATTTATTAGAAAGGAGAATATATAGAAGTGAATGAGACATCCTCACATGTATTTAACAAAAATATGGTTGATCAGTGATAAGGGTAAAATTGTTAATATATCTAACTCTTTTTTTATTGGAAAGTTGCAACTCGTAGAGTCCAAATTGAAGAATTTTGAATGATCTATAACTTCGTTTTTCAACTCTGAAGATCATTCATCCATTTTGATGGAGTTTACATCCTGTCAATAAAACATGACATTTTTCGGCATGATTATGCCATGCTATAGTAAAAAATGCATAAATCTCTCATTTCTAAATGTATGAAGGCCAAATTTGCATCTAACTTCACAGGACAAATACACTATAACTTTCATTCAGTATCCAAAGTCCAATTCAGACGTATTCATACCCGCAAATGAAGCAACAAGTAGGTGAACATGATTTTGGCAATGATTTCAACAATAAGGGTATTTTTAGAATTTCACATGTAAAATTTTCTATATATAAATGGCATCAAACTTAGAAATTAGAAAAAGGAGAACCATGAACTGAGATATTAAACACTCTTTTGAAATTTAAGTGTATTTCTTAGGTTGTAGTTTTATATTTTTAGGAATTTAATTTCTTTTAATTTGGTTGTAGTTTGTTTATGTTACATGTATTATATATGTAAAAATTTGAATTTCTTATTTACTTTCATGTTTTTAATTTTCATTAACTTTCTAACTTAAATTCTAACATTTACTTTCTTGTTATTTAGTTTTCCCTGATGATCGACACGGTCATTAATTTAAACAATTGATATGCTTAATTTATCCGAATGTTAGTGGTGTAAATTACCTTTTATCTTATCTTGAATAATTGAAAGGATAGTACAATTAATCTAGGTAAGATGACATTCTTAAAATATATTAATCTGAAGGTTAGTTGTGTTGAGGTTAAGAACTAATATTAGATTCTGGTGTGAATCTAGGCTAACTAATTGGATTTAAATAACTGATGCGTATGCATCTTAGATTGTTTTTAGTCTCAATTTCTCTTTATTATTATGTTATTCTTTGTGAATTAAGGTTATTAATTGATCAATCAAACAAACTTGAAGTTCTTTGAGTTGTTTTTGTATTTTAGAGAAATTCACGAAGAGTTTTAGGTGATTGAAGACCATTTGAAGAGAGATTGAAGCAAATGAGATGAAGGAAAGGCCCAAGGACTCCACGTAATACGCCACATTCCCACGTTAAACGTGAAAAATGAAGGATTTGAGACAGAGCCCACACGTAATACGTGGGGCACTCACGTATAACGTGAGTTAATTAAACATTTGGTGCATTTTTACAGAGAGCCCACGTTATACGTGAGCTCCCCCACGTCATACGTGGGCAATTCAATGTACAAAGGGGACTTCAGGCAGTAACCCCATGTTATATGTGGGAGCTACACGTATAACGTGGGAGCAAAAGTCCAATTCCAGCAATTCACCAATTCCATTCCAAATCCAAGACCGTTTGAGCATCAATTTCATTCATTAATCAAGGGTATAATTGAAAGAATCAAGAGAAGATTGATTGAAGATTAAGAGAAGAAGCTAAGCTTTGTAAAGATAGAAGATAAGATTACGATAAAATAGATTAGAATTGATTTAGATTTGATTTGATTGATAGCTAATTTTTAGGAATTAAGCTAGATATATAAGGAGAAAACTAACCACTAGGGTCACCATCTCATCTCAGCACAGACGTTTTCCATTATTCTTAGATCTAGTTTTCATTATGCAAGGCTAAACTACCCCATTGTTAAGGGTGAGGAGCTCTGTTCACCCAGCATGAGGTAGTCACTATGTACATTTGTTTATTAATTCATTGAGGTATTTTCAGTTATCTTCTACGCATGATTTAATTTTCTGTTCTTCATCCCAATAGTTTAGAATCACTAAGAGGTGTTCTTAACTTGTCTAGGGCTAGATTAATTAGATTGAGAGATCTATTAGTTTATGCTAGCTGGAAATTGAATCACATAATCAATTAGGTCTAACTAGAGATAGTCAAGCTAATTGTTATGCAACTTATAATTCTGTGGGTTAAAATTGGATTAGAACTAGTTGGGATAGAGTGACATTTAATCCGATCTAGGATCACTTTTGAGACTCATAAGGATTAGAATCTGATTTAGATCTTCATCTATTTGGTTGATTAACTGACTAAGAGATTAGCTTTTGATTAAGTAAATAGAAACTAAGTTACTAAGAGATTAGGGCTTAGTTAAACTAGATTCGTTGTGCTTGACAACTGAAACCCTAGAATTGGTATTCGAATGTATGCATTAGCCCTCAAGGGAAAAACATCTCCAGATCTCTTAACAGCTCTCTCATCATCACTTACATCTCAAGTAATATTCTGTTTTCCTTTTTACTTGATATTTGAAATTCTCAGCTATTAAATACTTCAAGTTTTTCATTCAATCTGATTAGAAGAATTAACTGATAGTGATTGTTTAGTCCTTTAATCCTCGAGGGATCGATCCCCACTTCACCGTGGTATTACTTGATACGATTCGGTATATTTGCCGAGATCTAGGGTTTACAAAACACCGCATCAAGTTTTTGGCGCCGTTGTCGGGGATTAACTGAGATTAACAATACAATCTTAGTTAATTTTCTAAATCAGATTATCTTTTCCTTCTAATCCCTTGGGAATTTCCTTCACTTTAACGTTGGAAATTCCCATCTTTTTGTTTGTTCGGTTACTTTGTATATGCAGGCAACCGTAGAGACAAACCAATAATCGAGTTTGATCCTGAAATTGAGAAAACCTTGAAAAAGAATCGAAGCAGGGTCAAATTAAGGTCAGAGAGCTCTTCAGTTCGAACAACAAGAAGCAAATCCCGACGAAGGTGATTCTGAAAAGTTTTCTGAAGAAGAGATAGTAGAGGAAAATTATGAAGAGGAGATCCAAGATAACATGGCGGACAACGCCAATAATCAGCGGAGAACTCTTGCGGATTACACTAATCCCACTACTGCAAGCTGTGGAAGCAGTATTGTTTGGCCCACTGTAGTGCCAACAATTTTGAACTAAAACCCGCACTGGTTCAATTAGTTCAGCAAAACCAGTTTGGTGGTAATCCTCTTGATGATCCGAATCAACACATCTCTCGCTTCTTGCACATTTGTGGCACAATGAAGTTTAATGGTGTTTCTCTAGATGCCATTAGATTGAGGCTTTTCCCGTTCTCTCTAAGGGATAAAGCAACACAATGGTTGGATTCTCAACCTGCTGAAAGTATTACTACATGGAATGATCTGGTCACCAAATTCTTAGCTAAGTTCTTTCCCCTTCAGAAGCTTGCAAAACTCAGACATGACATCCAATCCTTTCAACAGAGGGATGGAGAATCTCTTCATGAAGCTTGGGAAAGATACAAGGACATGATACGGAGATGCCCCAACAATGTATTTCCTGAGTGGCTGCAACTGCAGACTTTCTATGATGGAACACTTCCTACTTCCCGTATTCTTCTTGATTCTGCTGCCAATGGATCTTTTCGTACAAAGACACCTGAAGAAGCTCTAGAACTAATTGAGCTTTTGCTACTAATCAATATATGAACTTCTCTGAAAGGAGTACAATGAGGAAGGGTGTACTAGAAGTTGATTCAGTTAATGTTTTGATGACTCAACTCAGCACAATAAATAAGAAATTGGAAAAGCTTGAAGCCTCAGCAGTGGGAACTCAAGTAATTTATGGCATTTGTGGTGGTCCTCATGAGAACCACAATTGCATTTCAGTCCAAGATGATCAATTCTCAGCCGCACAAGTGAACTATGTGGGTAACCAACTTAGGCCTCCATACAATGATCCTCATTATAATACTTATAATCCTGGTTGGAGGAATCATCCAAACTTCAGTTGGGGAGGAAATCAAGGACAGCAAAGGCAATATAACAATCAAAATCCCCAAAATTCTGAAAGACAACAATCATTCCCTTCAGCTCAACCTCCTCCAAAGCAACCAAGTTACCTTGAAGATGCCTTAACAAAGCTGACCATCAACACTAATAGCTTCATGGATGAAACAAGAGCAAATTTCAGGAATCAGGAAGCTGCAATTAGAAATCTGAAAATTCAAGTTTGTCAA